>JAZHYW010017403.1:0-67695 GCA_037355805.1 Ixodes ricinus
TCAATTCGCATTACATGTCATGTCTTGATCCACTCTCATTCCACGTTGCGTGATGTCACGTTTCACGGCGTGAGCATTGTGGGTTGTTTGCCCAATTCTTCGCCGAGGGGCATGTGGCTCTGACGTCGCTGACCGTATCGACCAATCAGGATTTTTCAGTCACGCCACCGACACCGGCTTTTTCTGCCGACATGAGCTCCTTAAAGGGGCCCTGCAATCATAATTAAGCGCCTACCTTTTTGCGGTTTCCACGTCTCTTGGGGTTCGGGCAAGCCAGCGGGCACGGAGAGAGTCACTAAATATCGGTAGCCATATTTTAACCGGACGACGCGAAACCTCCTCCACCGACGGGGGCGACACGCGGTACCGAAAGCGCGCGTAATGTGACGTCTTAGGTCCTGGGCTTACTACTGGTCAGAGCCGCTAAAAGCTTCTGTTTAGTCGAAATACAAAATATAAGTGGCGCGAACCGTTTCAATTATTTATAAAAGTAGTTTTTGTTCAGTATTTGAGATCAGAAAAGAAACAAATGCAGTTTATGAAGTACGGAAACAAGAAATGATCCGTCGACATACCCGCCACCAATCGGTGGAAAAGGCGGCGCCTACTAGAAAGGAGTAGTGGGATCAGGCGCCGACACGGAAAGGTCCCGGATGTACGCGGCGGCGCTGCGGCCGTAGGGACCAGAGAGGACCCGGCCGTCTCTGAGCGTTCCCAAGGCCTTCGGTGAGCAGCTTTGTCTTGCGGCTTGGCCGTTTCGCGGTATGGCAGCGCGAAGTGGTCCCATTCTGGAACTGATCTTTACCCCGTGTTTGCTGTCGTTTGTGGCCAATGAAGTGTCATGCCGAATTTGTGTTTAATCGCGCAGCAAATGCAATGAGAGCCGCTCTAGCTGCCCGCTACATACAGCCTATCCAGAACACGCTTTAGTGGCGCCCTCTCGCGCCGTCGACACGGAGTACGGCAGCCGTGAGCGCTCGCTCAGCTCACCACCCCTCGTCTAGTTCACGGCCACTCAAGCAACCAAGGACGTCATGAAGGAGGTTATTTTTTGCTTGTTTTTGTAATTTTAATTTGCCTATAACTTCTAAAATAAATCGAAATTCGAGAAAAGAAAAAGTGTCATTAAGTTACTACGTTCAGTGCGCTCAGGTTTGGTGCAAATTAGAAATTAGTAAAAAAGCCATTGACGGGCTTAAAAATCATCAATTAGCAAGGGTGATGCTCATTTGCAAATTAAATTGACCGGCATCTTGCCAAGAACAAAACTCCACAGCCAGGCTATGCCAGCTTATCCTGTATAAAAAAAATGTTCACTTGGGCAAGCGCTATTTTAGGCCAGATTCGATCTGAATGCAAAGGTGCGTATAGATTGGTGTGAACAATTGCAATTACTCCTTGATGCATGATTAGTCGCATGCATGCGGTGCTGAGTGCAAACAATGTTTGGTTAGAACAGCAAGCATTTCAATTTCCGCTCGGTGCTTCTATAAAAAGAAAAGACTGAAAGGAATTATCATAAACTTTTGTGACATTTTGAAAATTTCATTGCTTTTAGCTCAGTTGTGTCGTCATCATATACACATATATTGTGAAGCGTATTTCGTAAACCATATTTCATGATATATATGGCCACGAGGTGCTCATTCATACTTTTATGTGATGCCGTTAATTCCTTAATTCAAGGACACAATCACGATTTCACTTTTAATACTGCGACACAAAGTTGCACCAATCACGGGTATTTTAGGCGACCTACCACACTTCGCGACAACATTTTATACCATGTAAATAGATCAGCTGGAACTTTAGAATTTTACTCAAACACGAAGAAAGGACAAGAAAATACAGTATAGTTCTAAATTTCAAGCTGATCTATTTACAGGTATGTACCAACAAGCTCAACTCTTTACTCTTCTACCTAAACATTTTGATTCAGGTAAAATATATGTTACTGGTGAACAAAGGGGTGTTGAGTCGTATGAACACGACGTCATGTACGTTAATGTAGATTTTCCTCTACACTGGCGTCGAAATTAAAGAACTGAATTTCATATTTTTGGTACCTAAAAACAAAAGTAAATAGCACGGACGATCGAAGAAACTATATAGTTAATCGTTTCACGGCGTAAATAGTGTACGTTGCCAAAACAACGCGGAAAATAGATCCTGAATTTAGCGGTTCAAACCGGTTCGAACCGGTTCGAACCGTTATTTTGGGCTCCCCGGAACTGAACCGGAACCGAACCGAAAGCTGTGAACCCGAACCGGAACCGAACCGATAAAAATTTCGGTTCGACACTCTGGTCTCGACCACGTAGGAGCGCGGCCGCTTGGCCGGGCTCAAAACCCTAGCAGCACATGGTATATCTTGTACCCACACGTCTTCCCCTGCTTCCAGAGGGCGCAGTGACTGGGCGGCGTGACGCCTGTTGAAGTCCTTGTGTTGACGTCTCTTCATCCTCTGGTCCTTGCTCTTGACAAGCTTTGGTGACGGCCACTTCGGCATCAGCGATGCGGGTAACCCTGGCAGCCTGGTCCGGAGACGACGACCCATGAGCAGCTCCGAAGGGCTGTAGCCGAGTCACTCAGGGTGTGTCCCGGTACACCAGTAACGCCATGTGCGGATCCTCTGCCTTCACGAAGAGCTCCTTCAGTGTTCGAACCATACGCTCTGCCTCGCCATTCGCTTGCGGGTACTTCGGGCTAGCTGTCCGGTGGGCAAACCCATACAAGGCTGGCGAAAGAGGCAAATTCCGTTGACGAAAACTGCGGACCGTTATCCGAGACCACGGTCTCCGGAATCCCAAAGCGGGCAAAGGAACTCTTCATAGCCGCGATGACGGAGCTTGACGTTGTGGTCGCAAGACTGACCACCTCGGGGAAACGGGAATAATAGTCAACCATGACCACATAGTTGCGTCCTTGCAGCTCGAAGAGGTCAACCCCGATACGTTGCCAAGGGCGATCGGGTGTAGGAGTCCCGAGAAGCGGCTCCTTGCGCGCTGAATTCGTGTTTGGGCACAACGCTCACACGTTCCCACCAGTTGCTCCAGCTCGCTGTTCAAGGTTGGCCACCACACTGAGTCGCGAGCCCTTGCCTTGCATCTTCCTACGCCTTGGTGGCCCTCTGTTGGAGTAATGTTAGCATCTCCTTCTGAAGGATCTGAGGAACCACGATGCGACAGTCCTTCAGCAACAGGCCCTCGAAGGCTGTGATATTTGAGGGTAAAAAAGAAAAAACAAAAACGAGACCTCAGGTCATGCCCTACTTGCACAAAATTTCACATAACTTAAAAAAGGTGGCAGAAAGATTTGATGTGCCGCTTGTGTTTTCGGCGCCATGTAAGTTGGCCCAATTATGCCCACGGATTCAGGAAAAAAGAACGACGCGCGCTTATGCACCGTCAATCATGCCAACAGATTTGTAGATTGTAACGTGGGCGTGGTGTACAGAATATCGCTGACATGCGGTAGAGTGTACATCGGCCAGACAGGACGGTGCGTAAATGAGAGGATGCGCGAGCATGACCTGGCTTTGCGCTCGACACCTGGAGGACACTTGCCTCTTCATTGCAGAGACTGTCTGTGCCAGCCCATCTTTCAAAATACCACGATTGTGGGGAGGGCTCGTGAAAAAGCTGCGAGGGAAGTGCTTGAAGCGCATGCTATAAAGAAAGAGGGCACTGAAGGCTGCGTCAGCCAGCCGTCAATTTTTCTGCACCAGAAAGAGAGTAATTTTATTGACGCGTGGTGATGTGTGACGCCACTGAGTGATTCAGTGTATTTTTGTAGGAGGTTGTTTGCTTTAGCTGTTTTTAAATAAATGTTCAGTTGAGAGTAAGCGCTCGTCCTGTTCGCCTTCCTACTTTTGTCCTCGTCTTTGTTAGCGCTTTTGAATTTTATGTCATGAACCAACTCGCCCGCTTCGCCACTTTAGTTCAGATTTTTAGGTCGACCTTTCGGGGTTCGACTGGGTCGAACCGGTTCGACGAACCTTCGACCTTTTCACCAGATTCGACCGGTTCGACTTTGTGGACAGTGTGGCCAGACCTTGATACAAGCATGTCTAAGTTTGGAGAACTTTTTTATGAAAATGGTTATTTTATTTTATAAACAGTTGCAATTAAAAGAAACCAATTCTAATCACTGAAGAAGTTAATAACTTATTTGTTTTAGTACTGTATTAATTGAAATAACCAATCAACGCTGCCCTTAATTCGTCCCTTAGCCATCACCATCCAATCCGAAGCCAACTGGCCAGCTTGTCGCGCATGCGCACACGAGTCGAACCTCAGTACAAGGTTCGTCGAATTTTCCACTAAAAGTTCGAAAAAGTCGAACCTGGTCGAACTCGAACCTCGGCCGGTTCGCGACACCCCTAGTTTAAGCCAGCGCCTCGTTTAGCGTTGACGCGAGGCTGTACATCTGCGCGCTATGCAAAAAGATAAGCTTCGAAAGGAAGGCGAATATCTTTCCACTGGTAAGTTCGTGGCAACGAGGATTGTTGAAGTTCATGAAACTGCACTGATACAATTATATTCGTGAAATCGAAGGCAGTTGGTAACCATGTGTGAGACCCCGAAGGTCTGCCTGCAGGCTTCGCCACTGGCAGCCAGAATGCATGGGAAAATAGGCGAATATTTTCCTCTACAACGTATAAATAGGGTTGTTCGTTTTCGGGTAAAACCCGATTTTACCCGATTTTTACACCCCGAACATGTTTCAGGAAAATCGGGTTAAACCCGATTTCTCCCCGAATTCCAAAACCACATAACCAACCTATTTATTTTTACGCCGCACGGAGTTTGCGGTGCACACACGCTATCTACCCTGCTTCGGGACAACATTGACCTGTAGTTCATTTCGCAAGCTGCGTGCAGCACTGTGGACGCTACACGGCTCTCAACCAACCGCCCAACGAGCGCGCCTAACTCACCGTGACATTCTACAGAGGCCGGCTGAAGAAATGCGACAAGAGGCGTTGGGGCCTCGGAGGGACATTTCCGTACACTCGCTGTGCAGGTGGAACCGCCTCGGCACGCCACGTAGCTTCGGCCCTGCTGCACGCAGCTTGTGAAATGCACTATCATTCCCCTTCGACCGCTGTTATGTGTCGACGCCCTGCAGGGTCTTTCGGGTAGCATGACCATGTCGCTGGCGGTCTACCTTTCTCACGAACAACGTCCGAGCCAGTCAGTCGCGTAAACAGATCGGGACCACTTAACAGGTTCATTCACTAGCAAAATATCTGATCGAAAACGACCGTCCCTCGAACGGTCGGGATTTTGTTGACACCTGAGGGAGAGGAGGATTCCGTGGGCGGTGCTTCCCTTGAAGCGACCGACGGCAATCGAAGCTGGAAAACCCTGATGTCCCCCCTCCCCGATTACCAGCTTGAAACACATCCCTAATTTTAACGCGTTAGCATTTAACAGCTGGTAATACCCTCCAATAAAAAAAAAACGAATGTATATTGAGCACATTTGTATATTTAACCCGAAAAAACCCGAATTTCGGAATGTTTCCTCGAAAAACCCGATTTCTCCCCGATTATCAGCCTGAAAAATAGCACCCGATTTTTACCCCCGAATTTAGAAAAATATAAAACCCGAAAACGAACAACCCTACGGTATAAATAGGGTTGTTCGTTTTCGGAGTAAAAAACCCGATTTTGCCTGATTTTACACCCCGAACATGTTTGAGGAGAATCAGGTTAAACCCGATTTCTCCCCGAATTCCAAACCACATAACCAACCTATTTATTTTTGCGGCGCACAGAGTTTGCGGTGCACACAAGCCAACTGCCCTACCTCCAGGACAACAGTGACCGAAGTTCATTTCGGGCAAAGCTGCGTGCAGCACTGTGGACGCTAAATGTCTCTCAACCAACCGCCCAGCGAGCGGCATTCTACGGAGGCCGGCTGAGGAAAAGGCGACAACAGGCAACCTGCAATGCAGTTTGGCGCTACACGTTGCGCCATCTAGCGGCTGCAAAATAAAGAAACTGGGTAGGCCAGGCCTGCGCGGGTCGCGGGGGCTGCGGGCAAGTGCATCCAGAAACCACGTGTGAACGTTGCATTTCGGATCGGCGTGAGCTTCTTTGGATCCGTTTTTCGTAAAAGTGAGTCCCAACTTCACGTCTCTATGACCTCACCGGGTTCCTGTAACATCTCGCCTACTCCTAGAGTTCCCCCAAAAAATAAACGTTGCTACTGCTGTGTGAAAGACTGCCACAGTCGCGAAGGTGACTCAAGCGTCAAACTTCACCACTTCCCTTCGAGATCTTGGGAAGCGACACGGCGACAGAAATGGATTACTGCAGTGCGACGCTTCAAGTAAGCGACAGAAATGGATTACTGCAGTGCGACGCTTCAAGTAAGTGAATTTTACAGAAACTGTTGGGGTGAAGTGAACGAAAATATATGTGCAGGCTTGGAAAGTGGTCGGACGAGCTCGTTTTGCAGACTACTCGGCAAAATAACATATTTATACAAGTTGTATTACGAGTCGCTTTGACAGCCACATAGGGAAATACGATAGGAACAATCGGGCCGATTGTTGCTTCGCTGTGACGTCGAGAATCGGGCGATCAGGTCTTCAAGCGAAAGGCCTGTCGGCCCGTTCCGGCACTCCTAATGCCGTTCGGCACGCGTGGTCGCAACCAAAACCTTCCAAACCTGGATTTTCGTAGCACAAAGTTTTCTTTGTTTCAGCAACCAAATTTAATGCTGAGTCTGGTAACAAATGTGACGGCGTGCAGAAAGCAGGATGCTAAAGTTTTTCTTTAGAAAAAGCTCGTACGAGGCGTAAATATCCTTCGTACACGTACACTTTGTTGCATGTCGCCTTTTTACACCAGGCTTTGCAATGTGCGTACGGTTCTGCAGCATTCAGAGTTTGGTTCTAATTACCCAAATTTTATTCTAGTGTGTGGGGCGTCGGGAGAAGAGGACGGCCGAGCGAGGCGCGAGCGGGGGCCAGCCGCCGAAGAAAGAGGAAGAGCGTGCTGCACGAGGCGGGGCCGGGCAGGAACGATAGATCCGTTCTGGGTGGTTTGGCCCATGGCGAACCCCGGAGAATTCCACCAGCGAGGTTCGGATCAGGACCGGCGGAAGCGGCGAACCCTGACCATACCGGTCTAGTTCATGACGATCCCGGAGTGGTTCCGCAGCGAGACTCTGGCTGTGATAGCCCGGAACAGCTAGCCTACGCAGCACTGGCGTGGGGAGGACGATCCGCAGGCCTGGGCACGGGCTCCGACTGTGAGCTCTGAACGACGGGTGACAACTAGGGTCGGCGGGTCCGGACTGCCGGCTGTCGAAGACGGGCACCGGGATGTACAATAAACCCATTCGCTGCCTTCTCGTTGTGTTGTGTCACTTCCTGGGAGACGGGCAAAGCACTGACCGATGATCGGGCGGCCGCAAGTAGTGAAGACAACTCAAACTGGTGTCCAAATGACGACTCTGAAATATTTCTAAACACTTGGACCTATCAAGGCTCCCGATGGTCTTAAAAAAACCGCATAAAAGAACCAGGGATATGGCACGCCGGTGCACACGGGGACTGCTGAAATCGGGGTCCCCGCCGCTCGCAACGACCCGACGGGCGGACTGGCCGCCCCAGTAACAGAGACGCCTCCGCTTGTGGCGCTGAATGCAGTGCTCTCGTGGCGCCGCCTTGCCATTGCCGGCTTGGTCATAGGAGTTGTGACCTCGGAGTGGGCATTTCCGTCCACCCGCTGTGCAGGTGAAACCGCCTCGGCGGCGCCACGTAGCTTCGGCCCTCCTGCACGCAGCTTGTGAAATGCACTATACATCCCCTTCGACCGCCGAGGTGTCGACGCAATACCACCTAGAATGAGCCGACGCCCAGCACGGTCTCCCGGGTAGCATGGCACATCCTCGCCGGCGTCAACGCTCCTCTGCACGAACGTCCGAGCCAGTCAGTCGCGTAAACAGATCGGGAAGACTTGGCGAGGTTCATCTCATAGCGAAATATCTGATCGAAGACGGCTGCCCCCGAACGGTCGGGGTTTTCGTTGACACCCGAGGGCAGGAGGACTCCGTGGGCGGTGCTTCCCTTGAAGCGACCGACGGCAATCGAGTAGGTGTCAACGTCAGCCTTAGCAAAAGCTCACTACTACGCTCCATAAAAGAAAACGAAAAAAAAAAAAAACGGACGTATTATTGAGTACATTTGTAAATTCCCCAACCCCGAAAAAAACCCGAATTTCAGAAATGTTTCCACAAAAAACTCCGATTTCTCCCCGATTATCAGCGTGAAAATAGCACCCGATTTTCACCCCCTGAATCTAAAAAAATATAAAACCCGAAAACGAACAACCCTGCATAAAGCACTGCGTCACGTGACATGACGTCATGTTCCGGAGGCTTGTACGGTCGCTGATTGGATGCGAGTGACGAGTGAACGTTCGCGTGGAGCTATGATAGGAAACGAGTCCCACGCGAACGCCGACGCGGCACTCGCATGCAAACAGCGCCCGTGCAGGCCTCTGGGACGTGACGTCAGGTCACATGCCGCGCAAGCTTGAAAGGCCGGAAAGTCTTGGCCATTAGGAGGTGTTGGTTTGCGCCACTCTACTAGCGCTGCAGCAATTGCAGTGACCAAGCGGGATGCGCGATCCAGAAAGTTGTCATAGCGATTAGTTTTGCGTTGACTAAATTAATAATGACCTTGATTGTTCTTTCAATGTGAAGCAAAATTTTAGCAGTAAATGTTCCTAGGTTAGGTAGCGCAAGCTACCTCAAAATTCAAGGGATATGTGGTCAATGCCATCTATCCATCCAAGGCACATCCGGCACATGCGGCGGAAACAGCGGAAAACGGGAAACTGACGCAGCTGACGTTGGTTGGTCTGCTCGAGTCATTCGCTCGCTCCTTGCCGATCGTTCTGTCGAATACGTTACAATAATCAGCATATGTCTTATGCCAGTGGCAACCTTCAGCTAACTAGATCCCAAATAGGACTTCGAAGTAGTCTCAACTGTGCGTGCCTAGCGAGTCGTGATGGTAGACGACGCCACAAGGAGAACTCTGAGCGGCATCCCTCTCCTCAAGACCAAGGCGGGACCTCGCGACAAGGACCTGTGGCCGTCCAGGCTCAAGGAAGAGTACCAATCCCTCATCAAGGTGAGTTATTTCTAGCTTACCTGAGGCTTAACACGCGTCGTCGACGCGGGTTGACCCACTTGTAACGGGCGTCTGGTACGCGTCTCCGCCGTATATGAGAAATTTAACCTGGTATCTTCAACTTGCATCACGCATTACAAGACGGCAAGCCTCTATGATGCTCATCGAGGTCGAAACGGGCAGGATTATGGATAAAACTTTCTGAAATTGGCCCACTTAAAAGCTACAGCGTGTCAAAATAAATAAATGTATAAATAAATTGCTAAAATAGACTATGTATGGCCGAACCAGAGCCGTTTATACAGAGAGTTTGGTCAATGGGAAGCGAGGGCAGAGCCAGGGCATGCACCAGGCGCAGAAAGAGGGCTTGGCATGCTCTCATGGCCAACCAGAAGCCGAAAAAATCCCCTAGCGGTGGTAGCGAGAAACAGTTTTAGTCGTTTTAATAAGCGTGTAAGAGTTAAATGTACTAACCCTTCATGGCTGAAAATAGGCTGCACGTGACATTTTGATCATGATCATGCAGAAAGATGCAAGAAACGAATGTGCGCTCGAACTCTGTTTTGCTCGGACAGGGTGTGACCGCTCGGACGGCAGATTCCCGGCTCTTGGCACCTGGACGTATGTCAATCATTCCGCCAGTTGCACTCTTCCACCATGATATTGGATGACCATGACTGAAACATCACGTGCACCATTTTAGAGCGCAGCTCTTAGGCGCCCGTTTCCGGCCTGAGCGGCGTCGCCGCCGCTCGAGGCGTGACCGCAAGGTCACCTGACCCCAGGTCACGTGACCCCCTAGGTTACGTGGCCCCAGGTCACGTGACCCCCTAGACCATGTGGCCCCAGGTCACGTGACCCTCTAGGCCCCAGGTCACGTGACCGGGGACCCTAGACCCCCTAGGCCCTAGACCACGTGGCCCCGGGTCACGTGACCCCTAGGCCACGTGGCCCCAGGCCACGTGGCCCCCGGTCACGTGACCTGGAGGGGTCACGTGACTCTCCAGGTCACGTGACTCTCCCTCCCCGAGATCACGTGACCCCCGTGAGGGGACGTGGAGAAAGGAGGGGAGCAGGGAGGATGAGCAGGGGGGACGAATCCGAATTTTCATTACTCCGAAAAATGATTTTAAAAGACTTTTATCACTTGTCCCTCAGCCGGCTTCGAACCGGAGCCCTTTCGTTCCGTAGCCCCACGCGGTACCTCTCCACCAAAATTAAATAATTGAAAAACCCTGCAGCAGTAAATGAAAGAACAAAGAAACTAATAAAAGCTGCTAAAGCCCCTTCATGTCTTAAAAGTAGCGCACGGTGCGCCGATGCACAAGGCACGTGCAACGTGCAGACTTTGGAAAGATCATGGCGGCACAGCGCAGATTCAAGCTAGATTTCAGATGCCATGTTCTTCCCATAATTGGCGCACGGCACGTGTCTTGAGCATTTCCACAACAATCAATGCCGCCACAAAACAATGCTCTTAGGCGGCCGTTTCCGGCTTGAGTGGCAAAGAGGACAGCAATAGGGTGGAGGAGGAGGGGGAGGTGAGAGGAGGAGGAGGCAAGGGGATGAGGTTGAAGGATGAGGAGGAGGTGAAGGAGAAGGAGGAGTAGCAGGCAGGATAACGAGGGAGGAGGAGGGAGCAGGGGTATACCCTCCCCTCAGTACCCTTCCGTCCTCCTCCTCAAGAGCTGCGCTCCAATCCGGCGTTACAGGGAGTTGTAAACGGCTTTCATTTTTTTTTCAGTCACCGAGAGTTACTCTGACACACTTATTAAGTTTGTTTCTTGCGACCACCACCAGGGTATTATTTCAGGCTTCTGGTTGTCCACATCCGAATTTTTGAAGACTCCCTGGAACACGCCCAGCTCGCTTTCGGCCAATGGCGGCTCTTAATTTGTCTTTTTTACTTCCCAATGAATGGCCAAACTCTCTTCATTTACGGCTCTGGGTCGAACCACTGTGGGCCGAACGCTCATTCTCCGCCCAAATGTACTGCTAGAGGTACAAACAAATTTTGAGCACTAACCATTATCTTATTCCAAACTTATAAGTGATTTTCTGAAATTTTCAATGGGCCCATTTTCGGTAATTGGCGTCATAGAGTGCAATAGGGAGTTTTCGAATAACATACATAATTTTAGCGCACGCTAGCACTTAATTTAGCGCTTGCGTTAGCGCACGCTATGCAAGAGAGTTTTAGAATAGCGTTTCTCCGCCGCGACACAAAAGCCCAAGCCTCTCGCGCTTGCATCGCCACCAAGATTAATGCTATAACTTGAGAAAAAAACATGTTTTTGGTCCAGAGTAACATTCTGGATTTGTTTAAACATGAGAATGCAACGCGCGTAGATCGACCGGTCATGTTCGCTTGCGTCGCTTTGGCAAGAGAGGTCCATTGTACTGGCCTTCGGCAAGAAATATTCGCGCGTCGCAAGCATCAAGTTGCCGGTGATCGTTGCCCACTTTACTCGGTTTTCCAAACCGAGTGCAATGTCGCCCGCATTGAAAATCGCAGTCGCAAGGATGCCGACGACATCGCCTTCACGACGCCACTAAAGCGGCCGCAGCTATGGTATGGTATCCGGCAAGCGTCTCCGACTGGTGTGTTTACCGCATCCAAAAAAGTGGTCCCTCGATTTCCGCCTAATGACGTCAGAGAAGTGTCATGCTGTCACCGGTCACGACCCTTGCGGTGTCCCAGCAAGTGTGGTGGGTGTGGCAGACGCCTGTTCTGCTACAAGTCGCTCTCCGAAGTGACGACAGCGACACTCGCGTTCGCTCATGCTTTTCGCCAGCATTTCTACGACCAACCGCCAGGATCGCGACAGGCTACAGCATGATACTCTGGCTTCTGTGACGTCATTTGTTGCCACTTCGGGACCACTTTCGATGTATGGGCAGCATAGGACGCTGAACACACCAGTCGAAGACGCGCCCTAGGTCCTGGGAGCCGCCAGTTTTTAACTGTACTCGTCTTGGCTTTAGCCAACTTCTCATCACAAATCCTCTTTGGAGGAGCACAAAGACTCTTTGCGTACGCACACAATTTAAAAACAATAGCGCACGCTAAGCGCCAAAACGTGGGTAGCGTTCGGCACATGTGCAATGGCGACGACGCTATTCTTTGCGTCGTATGAAAAGCTTTAGCGTGCGCTATTCTAAAACTCCCTAATGCATTCGAGAGCTTTGTCGGCTGCTATTTTCCCATTGAAAGTTTCAGAAAATCGCTTATAACTTTTGAATAAGGTAACTGTTAATGCTTAAAGAGATGGTGAACCGAAATTTGGATTTCAGAAAACAATGCAGGAGCTGTACGCAGAACGCTGCAACCCCTAGAACACTACTCGTTAGGCGATATCTTGAATGGACGGCCGTATTTTTTGGAAAAAGAAGTCGAGAATGAACGAGGCCGACGAGGCGCGTGACAACAAGATATCTCGTTTTCTCCTCTCTTGCTTCACCCCCTCAAGGCAGCGAACACACGAGGCCGTTCCCTCTCCTTCTCGGAAAAACAAGACGTAAATATATCTGTCAAATGCGCCTCCTTTTTTGAAAAATCTGGTCATCCGTTTGAGATATCGCTGTATGAGTGATGTTTTTGTGTTTGTAGCATCCCGTTGCACGCTTTCGCTGCCGTGTTTGTGGAATCCAGATTTCGGTTCAGCATCCCTTTAAACTTTGGCATCTGGCTCGGACTTATAGCGCTACATTTGGGCGGAGAATGAGCGTTCAACAATGCACAATTTATTTTTACATTAAAAAAAAAAAAAACTCTGTAAATTTTTTATTTTTTTGTTTGGTGGAGGGCCATTTTGTGGCAGGCTTGCGGTTTACTCACAGAGCGCTCCCTTAATTGCTTGAGCCAGATTGACAGGTTGTTTGACATACCAGTGTACTGGAACTTCACTTGCACAGCTGGCAACTCTGTGTAGTGCATGACATCACCATGTAACTTCTCGTCATAGCTTCATTCATCTTATGGAGGGACAAGAATAACCATGTATACCCATGAAACATAACGAAATGTATGAAGTCCGGGCGCCACACAACACGCTAGAAGTGGCGCAAAGGCAGAAGTTAACGGATTAATGAATTCTAGGATTTTTACCTTTCCCAATTTTATCCCAACTCACTATAGCCAGCTAGCTACTCAAATGTCGTTCTTTCTCGGTTGGAGCTCCTAGAAAGAAGAAAACTAAAGTGTATGCATCTGTGAAAATGGGACATTGCCAGTGTTGTCCACTCTTATCCTTCAGTATGTCCAGAACAACAAGGAGAATGACAACGACTGGTTCCGGTTGGAGTCCAACAAGGATGGCACCCGGTGGTTTGGCAAATGCTGGTACATCCACGAGCTGCTCAAGTACGAGTTTGAAGTGGAATTCGACGTAAGGGCCTTTTTACTCAAATGGTGTGGATGTTTTTTATCCTCAGGATATTTTGTGGCCACTTGGTATGTTTGTTCGAGAGCAAGGAAAGTGCCACCTGTCTCGACCATACTTTTCTATTCGTGCCACAGAGTACCCTTCTACGGTCACTGATAAGATGAGAACGGCAGGGGGAGGTCCTTTGGTGGTCCCACCTTCAGCACGAGCTTCCTTTCTGCGATCTCGTAAGCCATGAGCGTGCAAGTATAGCCGGAGCACGGCGGAGGCAAAAGCACCTTCTTGAGACCAGGCATCCGAAAGAGATGCCCCACCGTTCTCATTCTGTTGGTGACCATACCAGGCTTCATTTGGTGCAACACAAACCAAGCGAATGCAAGGCTAGCCAATATTGGGATTTACGTTTCGTAAGAGCATCTTGGTTCCCGTCTTGCAATTCTAGGGCTGTCGAAAGTGGTCCCCCACTAGAGAACTTGGCCCATTGTTGAAAATATTGTTTCTCGGTCCACAGATTCCAGTGACCTATCCCACCACGGCACCAGAAATAGCGCTGCCATCTCTGGATGGGAAGACTGCAAAAATGTACAGGTGAGGAATGCCCCATAGTACACCTTAAACCCAGTATTGGGCAAAGTACATGTAATTAAAGTACTTGAAGTAAAGTACAAAGTACAATCTTTCATGGTGCCCTTTCATTCCCCTATACAGTTTTTTAAACTGGTATGCATTGCTCCAGCGGTAATTCGGGGAGCAGCAGTTGTTTTCGGAAATGGCGGCGAATATTGGATAAGGTCAAGTTGCCATAAAGTGGTTGTTTTACTCTCGTCGGCAAACTATTTAACACAATCGACTTATAAGGCACTTATTTTAGAGTATTGACCAGATGAGCAATGCCTCATCTGCTTGCGTTTCTGGTGAGAGTAGAATATATCCTTCTCAGTATTTCGTCAGAGTTGACAAAATATAATTTTGTGACACAAATTTAACAAGACCAAATTTCGGAAATGTACTTCGAGGTTGAGAGTTGTACTCTTCTTGAAAAGTATAAAGAAAAGTACTTTAGGTAAAGTACAAGCACTATAGTCTGTTGCAACCTAAGAATGAAGGGCGAGGGTAAGACGGGTTGGGGATGGAGGAAGCAGACGGAACGCTAAAGAGAGGAGGAGGTTTCCCCCTCTCTTCTCCAGCGTTCCGTCTGCTTCCTCCTCCCCGGCCCGCCTTACCCTCGCCCTTCGTTCTTAGGTTGCAACGGACTATAGATACTCAAGAATATACTTCAAGTAAAGTACAATTTTTCTAAACCTACTTGAAGTAGTATTTTAAGTACAATAGACATAAAGTACTTCCCATCACTGCTTAAACCATGCAAATGTCAGCTGCTCCTGAAAATAGCAATGTTCTTATGAGCTTTCAAGTGAGGAAAAATTAGGATGGCATGGAGAGGTGATGTTGCAGTCTGCTTAAAATCTTGGCTTCTTGCTTGTTGTTTATAGGCTGGAGGAGTTTTTCATTGAGAATGGTACCAGTCTAGCAATCAAGCCAAATTAGAAAAATTATCCAGAGAGCTGTGTGGTGTCATGGATCTGCATAATCAGCAGGTTTGAAAACGGTGGGAGTTATGCAGGAAACATACTTTTCCTCACAAGTTAAAGTTTAAAGCCCCAATAATTTTCAACTATTCCTTAAAAAAAAAAAAAAAGTTGTAGCATTGTGCAGAGTTGCAAGTTCTTATGTTGAAGGCAGAGTCCCATAATTTTTGTACCTTGCATTTCTTCACAAAACGACAACAACAAAAAGACTAATGTAGCATTCTGCAGACTTGCAAACAATTAAGATATATGTAAGGAATTTCCTCCAAATTATTTTCCTCCGAAATGGTGAGGAACTTAGAATTTTAATTTGAACATTTCATTTCCCCTTAGAGCCGTTATATTTCTACCTCTTATTTCTTTTGTTTAGGGGATTTTTATCGACTTGGTACTTAGCATCGGCTTCAAATCCCACTCCCGCTAATTTTGATATGTGCACGAGAGCCGTGCCACATTTGTGTTGTCAATGCTGCATGTGTCCGTCCCTGCGTTTATTCTTTCAATAACTTGCAACCATTTCTCTCGCTTGCTTCCTTTCCCTGGACTGCCCGTGGTTGCCAAACACCATTCTGTTCTGCCCTGCAGAGGAGGCAAGATATGCATGACGGACCACTTCAAGCCTCTGTGGGCTCGTAACGTGCCCAAGTTTGGCATAGCCCATGCGATGGCTCTTGGGGTGAGTGCTTGCTACTGGCATCTCCACCACTCGAAAGAGGGGGTGGAGTTTATTCCGGACGACGCCTCCACTGTTGAAACACTGCAGTCAACCCGGTAGAAGCTTGTAAAGGTCGACCATATGCTGCTTCCGATTGGCGAGCTCGCTGTTGCACATGAGTGTTGAGTCAGCGTTGGTTGGCCTTGCCGTCAAGAAGGAATCCTCAAATGCTAATAGAGTGCACTTTTTTTTCTGTTTTTCTTTTTTTTATAAATAAGCAATGAACGGAGGACTTTTAAGCTTTTCACAAAGGTGTATTTAGATGGTGCATTCATTGTTGCTCAAATTTTACAAGCGTAGGTTTCGAGAAAAGAAAGATTAGGCCTAAAAAATGATACGAGCTCAATCGTGCCGACAAAGACTGGTAGGCACAGAATTTGTGATGGGCCTTCCTGGGAAGAAGAATAGGGCATCCGAGTGGGCATGCACTCCTTCCAGCCAGTGGGAGACTGGCAAATTGAGTCGTATTCTGACAGTACTGTGACCTCAAAATAAGAATCAATTTTGAGTCTGCTTGCGCTAGCAGTCATCATAACTCCTAACAAAAAAATGTGTATTGCAACATACTTTTTTTTTTGAGGGGGGTGGGTGCACGTTTTATGAGATATGTGACCTATCCAGGCCATTTAAAGAGAAAAGGTATTTTTGAGTGTGCAGTTTTCCAATTGGAGAGACCTTTACGAGCACATTGTGGACCCAGACATAATGATTCCAGGTTACAATTTCAGGGGATGAGCCATGAAACTAGTACCTGTTCTGTTTTCAAGCCACGTAGTATCGGACGTGGCAAGTTACAAAGATGCTAATCTATTTGTTGTTTCAGTTGGGACCATGGCTAGCAGTGGAGATTCCGGACTTGATACAGAAGGGCGTCTTGAAGCACAAGGACGACAAGGAAGAGCAGCAAGCGTCATAGACCTTCTAATAAAAGGTTGTCTCTCATAACCATGCGACCCAGAGCACTGTTAATGGTTGTCTACGGTTGGAAGGAGCGAAGGCTGTTGAAAATTGCACCCGTGGCACACTCACATAGCTACTTCTTTGTTGTCCAGCGCATCCATCTCCGCATCTAGGAGTGTGCCTAGAACAAATGTCATTACGGGAAAAAGCAGCTGACACAATTGCCTTGGTTTTTTATTTCTTTTTGTATGAATTGCGTTCCAACGATACTGCTATGCAGGTGGGCACTTCCCCCAGACGCCAGTAAGTAAAGATCATAATTTTGGTGCGTTGCGTGCCATCAGTGCACTGGACTTACTTTTGGTCTTTACCTAACTCTTGTCACATCATGCATCACGACAGTCGCCTGCATTGCATGTCTAACTTACATTGAAAAAACCCCACATAGCCTCCAAAGGACAATAATCTGGATGGTGCAAAAATATGCACGTATTGCTATTCTGAACCTGCAACAGACTACAGTGGGCTGCCAGTCCCACCTAAAGTCCTTGATAAAATTCACGCTTACAAGTACCGCCAACCATTGTTGTGGAAATGCGCAAACCATGTGCCACGAGCGGGTGCTCTGCCGCCATTCGTTTCCAAGGGCTGCTCATTTCAGTGCTGCGCCACAATTTGCTTCCAAGGGCCACTCGAGACACTGGACTCGTGCACTGGCGCATTTGACGCTACTTGAAAGACAATGCAAACACATCGAGCGGCTTTAGCCCCACCCACACCAGCCAGCACCTTCTAGTATAAACAGCTCTACCGCTAGTGATACTCAGTGTTTCCTTGCAATAAGGAAACCATAGCCACATGTATAGGTTATATTGGCTTTTCAACACATAGCAATAAAAGGGCCCTGCAATCATATTTATGCGTCTACCTTTTTTGCGGGTTCCACATCTGTTGGGGTTCGGGTAAGCCAGTGGGCACGGAGAGAGTAACTAAATATCAGTGTGTCATATTTTAACCGGACGACGCGGAAACCTCCTCCACCTACGGGGGCGACTCGCGGTGCCGAAAGTGCGCGATATGTGAAGTCTTTGGTCCGGGCCTTTCTACTGGTCAGAGCCGCTACAAGCTCCTTTTAAGTCGGAATACAAAATATAAGTGATGCAAACCGTTTCTGTTATTTATGCAAGTAGTTTTTGTTCAGTATTTTAGATCAGAAAAGAAACAAATGCAGTTTACGAAGTATGGAAACAAGAAATGACCCGTCGACATACCCGCCACCAAGCGGTGGAAAAGGCAGCGCATACTAGAAAGGGGGGTGGGATCAGGCGCCGACGGCGGAGAAAGGTCCCGGATGTATGCGGCGGTGCTGCGGTCGTATACGGGCTCGAGAATCCGAACGGTTCCGAATGTTCTAAAGGCCTTCGGCGAGCAGGTATGGCAGCGTGAAGTGGCTCCTGTTCTGAACTGATCTTTACCCCGTGTTTGCTGTCATTTGTGGCCAAAGAAGTGTCATGCCAATTTAGTGTTTGATCGCGCAGCAAATGCAATGCAGCCCCTGGCCGCCTGCTTCATACAGCCTGTCCAGAACATGGTTTAGTGGTGCCCTCTCGAGCCGTTGACACGGAGTGCGGCAGCCGTGAGCGCTCACTGAGCTCACTACCTCCTCTAGTTCACGGCCACTCAAGCGACCAAGGACGTCATGAAGGAGGTTATTAATGCAAAAGCATTAACTGTCCCATGGAGTGAGCTGACGTCATCAGTTTGAAGCGCGAAACAGCACCAGTTTCCTTGATCCCAAAGGAGCGAGGTAAAGCTGATGGATTTCGCCTTCGGTTCCACTGGCTGGCGCGCGTCGGCGGGGCTCCCATTGGCGCTGCGCTCGTCAGTTTCCACGACCGCTCACCCCATGGCGCTGCGTGTCCATCAGCGGCGCCGTTACCACGAAGCGTGTAAGGTGAGCGTGAGCGTGCCCAGGGAGCACACGCACTGACCGGCGACAAAAAGTATGCAGCGGATGAAAAAGGGAGCGGACGAGCGGCTTGCATGCTTTCGCACTCACGACACATAAGGAATGCTTAGGTGTACCTTGAGCTTTTTTTTTTTTTTGCTGGTTTTTGTAATTTTAATTTGCCTATAACTTTTAAAATGAAGCGAAATTCGAGAAAAGAAAAGTTTCCTTAAGGTACTCTGTTCAGTGCACTCAGGTTCGGTGCAAATTAAAAAGCACTAAAAAAGTCCTTGTAGGGCATCTTTAAGGAGCTCGTTCGAAGAAAAGCCAACATTGGTGGTCGACGCAAAAGTCTTGGTTGGTCAATGGGGTCATGATGTCGCAGCCACATGACTTTTCACAGGAATTTCAAACCCACAACGCTCACTTGAAACGTGGTGTCACACATGCAGTGAAAGTGATTAAATGTGAATTAAAGGTCGCCGCATGTCAAATGATTTCACTTCATAAAGTAATTCATTTGCCTTAAAAACAAATCTGAAGAAGTTTAGGCAGGATTCGAACCCACGACCCTTTGGTTGCAAGCCAGACACGCTGCTGACTAGGTCATGTCCGCTGCACTGGCAGGAAGAGCACGAGAAGCGAATTACAAGGCGATGCGAACAGGGCCCGATAACACCATCGCATTCCACTCTCAAAGGCAAAGCTGAAGTGTCCTCTAGAAGGGTGGTGAGCTGGGCTAGTTGGTAAGCATTGTACATGGTTAAAGTCAGTGAGCAATGTGAGGAAACTAGAATTCAGTGTGTCTCCTGTATTCTTCTAGTTCCCATCACATTTTATCACCACAGTATAAATCATATTGCCTTTTTATCACCACATTTACTAGGAAAGGCTTCTGCACCACCTTAGTGGAACAAGCTACCGCCTAACACCACTTGTCCATCCATCCAATGGCATACGATCAGGGAGGTTAGCACATGCTGCCACACCTTGCATAAGAATGCATGGGTACTCCACCCAAATTTGCAGCGAGTAGGTAATAATGACATATTTGATCACGAAGTCCAAAAGTACTGTGCCACTTTATTGTCACAAATTCACCACATAAAAAAAATAAACAATTTACAGCCAACAAAATTGCTCATAATATATTTAAATAGCCCACACCATTTATCTATCTGTATGTACAGAATATTTTTGAATTGCCCCAAAAACGGAGAACTGTTCAGAACATGCAGCAGACGACGCTGTAGAAGATTCAGTGGTCAGCAGATGGTAGCAAGTGGAATGTTACACCGAGATGTTCGTCGAGACCCACATCAATGTTTATTTTTTAAGAATCCCCCGCAAATTTCTAGAAAGAGAGGGAGAAAGGTGCTCCCACACAACGATGTGGCTGGGACCCAGTTCCGGAGCACCCTCCCTCTGTACGGCCATGTTTTGTTGAGCACCCCGGATGAATCTCTTGCCCCTCCCCCAAACAGTGGCCTTGTCTCGAAGAATGGGTGATGGCTGCGGCACCCCACCAATGAGAAAGGAGGGGTGCTCCTCTGGCAACACTGGGTTCTGGCAGTCTGTGGGGGCGGGGTCCACTCCATGGGAGGGGAGGGCAAGGCGAGGCTCGAGATCTGCACTCAGTAGAACTTCTTGGCCGCCGCCTCTTTGCTGCTCCTGTCGCCATGGAAAGGCGCACGTCCAAAAGTCAGATTTCGGGTTTCTTTGGGCCAAACCAGCATTTAAAAACCCCAAAACACAATTGCCCACGAAATTGAAATCCCGATTACATGGCGCCTTCTCCGCAATGAGCCTCCAGCAGACTGCGGGCACTTCGGCCGGGATTTGAATCTGCCAACTGGAAATTCCCAGGTCGGCGCTTTGCCTCGGAGCAAAACAGAGTTCGAGCGGCACATTCGTTTCTTACATCTTTCTGCATGATCGTACAGTGGGATCTCATTAATTCAAACTCGCGGATAATTTAAACTAACGTACAGATTCCGTCCTATGTGTTTCTAGGAAGGAAACTCCCGCTCATTCAAACTTAGCATTATTCAAACAAAGTTTTGGACCCCCACAGGTTCAAATTAACGAGATTCCACCATAATCGAAACATCACGTGCACCCTATTTTCAACCATGAAAGGTTACTACATTTAACTCTTACGCGCTTATTCAAACCATATACCTATGATTAAAACTGTTTCTCGCTACCACCGCTAGGGGATTCTTTTCAGCTTCTAGTTGGTCAAGAGATCATGTCAAGCCCTCTTTCAGAGTCTCGTGCATACCCTGGCTCTGCCCGCGCCTCCCATTGACCAAACTCTCTGTATACACAGCTCTGATCTTCCTTTTTGTGTCTAGCACATGAGAGGGTTGAGTTGCGGCACCGGTCAACGTACTGGCCGACAAATTCGGTTCTCAAACAATAACCTAGCCTTATGACAACTACGTGGGCTGAGTCTGAGCCAAATGCAGCACGAATGTTTTATATTTAGTATGAACACAAAATTGAAAAGCTCCTGCTTCTCTAAAAGGCTTAGGTACAGAAAAGACATTTGACAGAGCCACATGCAAATTTTAACAAATGGACCTTCTCGCCCTGCAGACAACAGTCAAACTTCGAGCCGAGCACCTGCTCGAGCTTGGTCTTCACATACTTTAAACAAATTCAGTCAAAGCTGGTAGGAAGGACCTGAAAAGACACATCCTGATAGCCTCAAAGTTGCAGCCGGTGTTTTGCAGAAAGTCTTTGCTAAGCCTCATTAGGAAAATTACAGACAGGGTGGGTTTTTGCATGGCTCCAGATGCATGCTCGTTAGACTGCCAGTTACTGCCTATTCAGGGGAAAAAAATTACCACCTGGCAGTTACTTAACAATATTAAGCAGGCACCGTTTGGTTTTGGCGGTGGTTGTGCAACAGCAAATGGTGCCCACCAGAGTGAACTCACCTGTACACTAAGTAGCCCAGCGTGACAGCCAACTGCAACGTTGCAAACAGCAAGAAGTGGGTAGTGCTGAGGCAGGATGTCGCGCAGCCAGTCCTCTGCAAATGCATTGCACGGCACACTAATATTTAGTCCAGCTCCTCATGGTCGGCAGTTGCACTAGCTCAAGACCAAGGTTAACTTGCTAAATTAAAATGTCACCACGGTTGGTGGAATGTCGAGGCACGTCTCATTTCACGCTCACTCTGCTTGCTTAGGTTACGCGATGGATTCGTTCGGCAGTGAAAGCATGCCTAGAAATCATGAAGACCGGTCTAATTTTAGGAACAACCGACCCGTCGTTCCAGACAAATACTCCATAATCCAAACTCATCTTAGATCGGATCGTAAACTCGACTTCTTGAGAAAGCCTGGCTGGCGCCCACTCACCTGTGGCTGGTTGTTGGAGACGTCCCGGTGCATGCTGGCCACGCTGTCCCGCACCTGGTGGAGCACTTGCAGCTGCTCGGCCGTGAGGCCCTGGGTGCCTCCTGCCCCCTGGTGCTGCAGGGTGGCCGTGCGTTGATGCACCTCGGCCACAAAGCTCTTGACCTGAGCCACCGTCTGCAGCAGCTCCCGCTGGCTGCTCAGCAGGGACTCCGCCTCGTGCCTCTGCAGCGACGGCACTCCGCCCATCTGCGGTGGCGGAACCCCGCCCACGGCCACGCCGGCGCCACCGGCCGACACAAGCGACAGGGTGCGCTCCTGGCGCCCAAGCACCTCGTCCAGCTTGCGGTGCAGCGCCTTGAGCCCCTCGAACATGTGGCTCTGGCCCTCGAAGATCTGGCGCAGCTCGCGCTGCTGCTGCGTGTCGTAGGCCTGCTCGGGGCCGTGCTCCATGGCCTGCTTGGCGGCCTCCTCCGGGTGCGTCTTCCGGTACTCCTCCTTTTGCTTCTCCAGCTTGTCCTTGTACACCTCATACTCCTTGGAGAACTTCTCCTTCTCGAGTCGGCCATGCCTGGGCCAGGGCCGGCTGCGTGCCCTCCGCGTGCAGGCTCGTCGTCAGGAACTTGAGGGCGTCGTGGTCGTCTGCCGAGAGATGCGTTTTGTTATGATGCGCCTATGCTCCGTTTCGCCGCAACTTAGCAAAGCGGCAACAACAATGCCCCAGCGAGCCACGCAAAGCGTTGAAGCGAGGCGCCGCGGCGATCGTCGGAGTGCGCTCCTCCGACGGAGAACCGTCACATTGTTCCGCTCCGTTGCTCCAATTGGCTCGGGAAGCTCGGGCGACGTCGTTTCACTCTATCCAACCGTTTTAACATTTCTGGACGGAAAACCGTTGCCTGCAATTTCTGATTAAGCTTTTGGATAACTGGCAACAAAAATTTCAGGCACTAAAATGGCTGAATTGACATCACTCTGAAGTGCAGCTTGCCGTAAAATACCGAGGGATGCCCCACCCCAGGAGGTAACCCTACCCATATTTTTGGCCTGATTTGCTATTTTCTTTTAAACACTGAAAGATGGCCCACTCCCAGCAACCACAGTGTTTGGATCAATGATGACCTCGGCGTAAATGCGTCCAGTTAGCTATGGCGGGATATAAGCGAATGTTGCTGACTGGGAAGTACAGTCATGCTTGCTCCATTGCCCCTCGCCGCGATAACAAGTTTGGCAGGAACACATCTAAAAATAGCATTTTTTCAACTTTTTCAATTGCACACCTTATTTTCCTTACTTTCACCCTTTATTTTCACCCAATTTTCTCTCCATTTTAGGTAGGTTATCTTGGAATATTATGGTAATTAGTGGCTCTAGGTGCACCGACTCAAAGGAGAGGTCCTCAGCACACCACTCCAATGACATGCGCAAGCTTCGCTCTGCTCAGGCCATTTCGCATGTTGTGCCCACAAGCCGTTCACCCATTTGCCCTTGCTAGTCGGCACAAATAAATGGGGTCAGGGCAACAGGGCATGGCAACAAAGTATGTGTTTGGAGGGCAGGTGTTGCGATCAAATTCACTGCCATGCCTTATGGTGATTGGACGCCACATGCAGTAACCAACCTGCGACTTGACTCCAGGGTAGACATTACCACCGTGTAATGGATCGAGTTGGCTGTCTAGAGGGTTTACTTGGTAGAAGTTAAACTAGACTTCCGGCTCTGGCAGATCACCAGAACAAAATCTTGAGCAGCGTTACGTAACCGGGAATACTGTGACAGCCAAAAGAAAAAGGAAGTTGGGGAAAAAGTATAAAAAATGACACTGCACAACAATTTAGCCGGTTCGTTTTATCGATTGTGTTTCCACCCTTCAGCTGAAAATTTGTTGGATAAAAACAATATGCACTGACAGTTATAGAACGGCAGGAAGGCCTGCCACTTTCATGGACAGCTGCCTTATGTTTTTGACAGATGGCACAGAGGTGAATGAGATGGATCTACTGCCCGCCTCCAAATCGAACGGTAGTCACCCACCTGCCAGGCCCCCGTGGCGGCGGACACCCCAAAGTGGCCGTTGGTCGGCAGGAACACGTTCTCCGCACGGAAGCACATCTCGTAGTCACCGTCGTTGTTGGTGTTGCCGTTGTGGAACAGCACCTGCGTCCGAGCAAAGGCAATGGGGGCTCGTCTCCGGGGGGGCCGCAGGAAGTGGCACCCACCCCCACGTGACTGGGACAGCTGGTACCGTTACTATGCCTGGTACCCACCCCGTTACTATGCCACTGCCTAGCACAAAAGTTGCTCAAATGTCGTTGCTCTGAATTTTAGCTCATTCAGTGGTTGTCGTGTCCCTCAATTCAGGGCCGGTGCCATCAGACTGCACTCACCGTGAGGATGTTGTTGAAGTATTCTATCTTGGCCCTGACAGGGTAAGGCTTGTTGCGGAAGTCCCGCTGGCATCCCGCTAGCTGTTGGTTGGCACCGTCACTGCACGGGAGAGGCTCGGCTTTCACTTGCGTTCAAACTTTCACAATAAAATTAATATGACCGAAAGAACTGAAGATGAGCAATTTGGATGCCTTGGCTCCTAAAGCTAGTTTACTCCTAACAGAAAGGTGTATGGAAGTTGTATCCACATTACACATGCAATCAAATGAAGTGATTGGATTGCTCGAGTCGTAGAGCTGTACTTCGTTCAGTCTTTTAAGCCAAGACTGCGGCCAATGCTACAAGCGCGAGCGCTCGTTCTGCAGAAGAATGTTTCAAAGCAGTGACCTCGTGCTTATCGCATTTGCCGTAGTCTCGATCTAAAGGCCACAGAAAAGAATTCATTGTGTCATACCTTACTGTCAAATATTGCCAAAATAAAAAAAATAAAAATAATTGTTGAGCTTTTTATTGTTTGTACAATGCATAGACATATTCTGCCAGATTTTTTAATACAGTTATTATAGAAAAGTTGGGCAAAATAATCTGCCATAAATCTAAAATTTCCTCTCAAAGTATAAGACACAGGCAAATAAAACGCTTAGTAAGGTGGATGCTTGGGCTAGTTGGTAATTCATGCTTGGATGGAACAGCGCACATATACAGTCACACTCACAGGCACACAAGAAGGAAACAGACTCGCAGCGCTCTTAGATTTGTGTTGTGCAGTCAAAGTTGCACTAGGCACAAAAAAACTTTCAGCCTTTCCACTCTGGTGAAGAATGAAGAGCAGCGGAGCTGTAGCTTCTGTTCTCGGCGGTGGCTTTCCAGGCGAGCAACCTGTTCTTTCGCAAGGAAATCTGAAGCGCTCGACACAGTGTAACTTTAGGCGATAGCGGCCTCACGGCAGTGGCGAAACTATTCGCGCTTCTGTGCACATCGCCGCTCGTTTTGTTCCCGCTCTTCTTCTTCCGAAGAAATGTTGCCGCCATCTATGAGCGACGGCGACAAGCAGACAACCGGCAAACACAACAGTCTGGACAGCTACCGTCATCTATGAGCGACGGCGGCAACCAGAGTGTTGTGTCGGCCACGAGGTGTCGACATTTGTTTGGTACCGGACACGATCCCGGGGAGACTTGCCCTTAACAGCTCCGCTGTAAAAGTTTGATCAAATTGGATCAGAATTGACTGAGAATCTTCAAAGTACAGTGTGTCCCTTTAAATGAGCAATCATATGAACTGATTGGATAGCTCGAGTTTCAAAGCTACAGTCTGTTGCAGGTGCCCCTTCCACAAAGCTCTCTGCTTGTCATGATTGCCGGTTTACTCCTCTCCAGCATTTGCTCTACTAAGTATAAAAGAGTGGAGGGCCTTGTGGGAGGAGCTTGTGCTGCTTTTCTTAACCTGTAAGAGACTATAGTTTAGTCCTAGCAGAAAAATGAATGAAAATCATATCCACATTAAACAGGCAATCGCACGAGTTGATCACGTATTACACACAGACGGTAGGCGTTGAGCAGCTAAAGGCTAGTTTTATCCAGTAAATGCATACACTGTGGGTTTCGCCTTTGGGGATACCACGTAGAAACACAGTAGGTTCCTTGGGTTCGGATAATGACGTGCTTATTGGCGGATGCGTCACACGTCTGCCCGAGGGCCAACAAAGTTTGAGATAAAGGCGTTGTCTCTTTTGACAGGATTACCACTCGAAGTCTGTGCTGCCGCTGTTGACAGTATCACGGAAGGGGGAGGGTCAGAACAAGAAAGAAAGGCTCCGTCAGCAGAGCCTCGCCCTGCGAGTGTTGCCCCCTGGCCGTTGGTTTTAGCAGTCTTGCAGTTTTGGCCTGCGGGAATCGATGTGCCCGGGGTGGTTGGATGTAGGTTGGCTCCCCGGAGGGGCGGACGCGTCCAAGTATCAAAATCCCGAAGGGTGTGCCTTAGGCAGATCACCCGAGAAGGAGAGGAGAGCCGCCACTAGGGAACACGGCCTCGCCTTCCATCCGGGACGTGCCTCGACATGGCGACGCCCCACGGCCTTCCTGGGCTGGGCCTAGATAGGGACACGTGGTTCCCACACTACCCACGAATAGGTATACGAATTTGAGTGAGAGAGGATTTCTCACACAAATTCAGGACAGAAATGCATTTTTGTTTGAAAACGAAAGGCGAGTAAGACATTAGAGGAGATATTGACGAGACCTACCTCTCGTGATCGTAGGCCTTTGTTCCGTCGATTCACCATGCCCATGATGTATGGGTTGTTGTGCTGCAAGAAGTAAGGGTGCATCTCAATGCATAATTTCAATGCTGAAAGCAACATTCCATTCCGGCCTCCTACAAGTGCCTCCGCAGAGCTCACATACTGACAAGCATGACTGTTCGCTCCACTCTGCCATGTTACACGACCCATCATCCCAAGAACTTTTTGCACAGTTTGGTTACACTGTGCGACACTGATACTGCAAATACGACACTGGGTGCCTAATTTTACCACTTAGGTTACCTCACTATTAGATTTAATAATAGCTTTTCAAATCCAAAAAAAGAAAGAAAAAAAAAAAGAAAAACGGCAACTGTTTGGTCACATTAACAGTGTTGCACTGTGTCCCTTGTCTGTGGTTTAAATCCTTTGGCCTTCCATTTTGCATTTAACCTCTTCCATGGTAGCATTTTTTTCAAAGACCCGCCCCCGTGGTTGGGTTTTTACTCGGTGCGTTAGCAAAGATTATACACTAGTTTATTGTCGCATAAAAAAATCTAAGACTTAAAATAAATAGTACACACACTCCTAAACATCTGCAGCACACTCGCTGCAGGCTGAACAAAACAGAAAGGGCCAAAACTTCGACGCGCCGCTTCCGAGACAGTCTAGAAGACAGAGCGGCTGTGTGTTAGACTCCGGACTTGAACCGAGCTGGTTTCCAGTTGTGCGTCGGATGTCGAGCTGTTATCCGACTCCGAGTTGAGAATGGTTCAAGAATCCACCCGAGACCCGAGCCATCGCTCCAGTCTCCGCTACGCTACCTCCGGAGCAGCCGGCACGCGCGGCTATCTCGAAGCATCACTTACACAGAGCGTCCAGTTTCGCAATTTCAAAAGCCGCGCCAAAGGGAACATGCACCGCAATTACCGGTTGTAGTTCCTACAAACCTACCAAATGGCAGCTACCTCCCACGGCGAGCGCTCCCGTTCAGAAGAAGCGCGAATTTTTGAATGAGCAGTCGCGGACGTACGAGCAGTCGCGGGCGTACATGTACGGCAGAAACCTTGCGGGGCGCTCTCGCGCTGCCGTACAAGTACGTGCAGTAACCATCAAGGGTTAAGGGTAACTGCAAAGAAAAAAAGTGTTTTTAAACAGCCTAATCGGGACAAGCAATGTCACAAAACAAATCTTCCGCGAAAAAACAATTTTTTTCTAGCAATATTTACGCCACAGGACGTAATTTAGTCGGAGTCCCAACCTCTCCGCATTTGAAACTCCCGCTCTTTCGACGCCCGCGGAGTGGCTTGTATACGTCACTCCGTGACGTATAGCAGCTACTCTGTGACGTTTAATAGCAACTTCGTGGCGCGCGATTCAAAACGGGTGAAATAGCCGCAAACTAAAATCAGTCCTGCGCAATAAATATTGCTGTAAAAAATTTTGTTTTTGGCGGAAAAATTGTTTTGTGACATGCTTGTCCTAATTAGGCTGTTTAAAAATACACTTTTTTTCTTTGCAGTTACCCTTTAATAGAAGATTCAAACAAAATAAAAAATTGCTCAAATCTTGCAGGGAGAACTCAAATGGGAACCTCCTAAAACCGCAAGAGTGGTGGCTGAGACTTTCGCTAAGAAACTTAGCTCTTGCAAAGCCCCAAAAGAAACTTGTCTTCACTAAACATTGGCTGCTACTCTGAGGCTTCGTGGACACTTTTGTCTCTGTTTGAAAGAGCACAGCACTGACACCTGGTGCAGCTAGTAATCGAAGACGGGTGCCACAAGCCACAAGCACATGGACTTGAACAACATATTTCGACTGCACTTTCGAGAGTTAGAGCCGCAGCTGAAAAAAAAGGCTCACTTTGTTATCATTGCTAGAAGGAGATCGAAGAAGATGGCCAGGCCAGTCCACTTGTCGCTGCTTCCAAAGACAGGACCCTCCGCCTGCTTCTTGTCTGTGTACCAGAAGGCCTGAAAACAAAAGGGTTGTCAGTCTTTCCGGTTTAGCCACACGATGCCGAAAAACATTGGCCAGTAAAAAGAATCCGAAATTGGTTCAGACTGGGAAACAGTGGTTGTCTGCCACTTGCAACGTGACAATAGGCTAATCTCACCAGTCAGTCTGGCTACGCCGCAGCTGCCGCGATGCGTTGCAGGAACTTAATGCTTTTGCCTGCAAGACAACCTCGCTGCTGCTCTGCGCGTGTGGAGCACAAGATGGCACTGGCCCCTGCCTCCTGCGGACTATGGTTATGGCGATGCCACACATACGGTGAACGCCTAGTGAGATTGGTCTATTGGGAGGTGCAACTGATTGACTTGCTCACTTTCCCCCCTTCCCTTCCCCCCCCCCCCACTTGCTGAACCTCCTAAAACAGACTCTCTCTCACATGGTGTGAGCTAAATGTAATGACTGCATTGCAAATAAGAGATTGAAGGCTTTCCAAATAATAATTCCAAATTAAAATAATGCTCAAAAAATCCCCCAACTTTTTAAAGAAAGGAAACCTAAAAAAATATGCAACAGACTGGTTTTAAAAAGCTTTCTGCATGTACTATGCCAGACATTGCTAGTTGTGACATGCGGACAGTAACAATTTCATGATGCCGGCACTGCATAACATGTGCTTCCTGAAATGCTGCAGACACTCAATGCCACAGAAGTTGCCCTTCCAGACTGAGACCACAGCCACTCTCATTTCTTGCCAGGTGATTCCTGAAAAGCCTCTTATGCAAAACAAGCAGTACAAAGTGGCAACAGTCTGCGTGTTATAGTTAAATTCAGTTTCTGTTCCAAAAGTTGCTGTACCATTATTAATAGCATGCTCCAAGATTGCTAAAAATAGTAGAACATTTGTCTATACCTTCCAGAGACTCTTAATAACATTTCTAGCCAATAAAAAAATTATGCATATGCCTCATTGGCACACATAAGGCAGGTAAAATATATGACATTCAAAATCCAAGCAAGTGATAAAGCAGACAAGGCATACCAATCGGTGGACTGCAGATTTTCCTAACTGTTTACGGCTACTTCTGGATAAACATTCAAAAATTGTCCACCACAATTCGATAGAGCTCGTCCGGAGCCGACTCGCCCCGGAGACAGCTTGAAACATGCAATATTCATCACTCAAAATTCTCAATGAGACAATGCCATCTCGTAACCATCATGCGATTACTGTACGATTATAGGCTTGCTGGTGCAAGAGTAACTGAGGCCACTGCGTTAAACAAAATGTTAGGCCAACACAAAAAGCGGGGAGACAGGGAGCTTGTGCCTGTTTCTATATGCAACAAAACCTCGCTCAACCCAGCGGCCGAGAAACAAGTACCATATTTTCGAATGTATGAATTGTTTTTTTCTAAAAACTTTATTGGTGCATTTGTTTTATACTACAATGCAACTTAAGTACTTTTTTTCATAAACAGCTAAATTTGACACAGTTTCTCGTTCAGTTCGTTGGCAAGAATATTACCCCTTAACCGTTTTTAGTTTTGGGGAATTTCTGACCCTCAACTGCTTGTCTTCAAAATTACATTTGTTGGCTTTAAAATCAAGTTTCTAACCAAAAACAGAATGGGAGCAAAATTAAAAAAAAATATATGAAGTAATCCCATTTGTTGGCAGAGCCACAAACTTTGCCATGAGCGGGCCTGGTTTGTCCGAAACAATTGAGTGCGTGAACCATCCTTAACGGTTTGGGAATGGCTCCACATTGAGGGGCCAGGCTCGTCCAAAACAGTTAAGGGGTTAAACTGGCTCCTGCTTGGGCACATATCACAGTCACAATACACACACTTGGGGTGATCAACACCTTACAAACATCCGGGTGCGACTTTTACAATTGAGGGAATTTTAGACCGACAAATACCATCTGTAACTCCAACAGAAGGGGTCAGAGAGAGAGGTGGGTGAGGGCTCACCAGGCCGTCAGCTCCTATCCTGCCCGTACCCGTGGTGCGGAACACCAGCTCCACCTCCCACCAAGGGAACGAAGTCGGCTGTTTGGACCAGATGGATCCTGTAGAGGCGATCCGGTATTAGCCACAGCTGTTAGGCATGGCTAGGAAAGCTAACAAAGAGGACATGCAGAAATAAAAACTGTTTCCTGCATTATTTTACTGCTGCGCTGCTACTTGTGTCGACACCTGGCAGAAGGTAAAGGAAGTCTTGTCTCGGCACTGGCTCCTATCCATAACGGTGGTTGTTTACATTTTTTCATTTTTTTCGCAGAATATTTATGGTAGTTGTTTCAAGTACTGGTTGCACAGGGGGTTCATTTTCAAGACAATTCCTGGCAAATGTTTTGAGGTTAGTCCTTCACGGCTGTTCTAGTTGTTCAGTTCAATGAAACTTCTAGGCCACCAAATTCCACTCTAGTGAGTAATAATAATAATAATAACAATAATAAAAATAATAATAATAACAATAATAATAATCAGCAAATAAGGTTGCAGGGAACTGGTTATTATCCAGATATATAGGCTAGTAAATGCAAAGCAATGTGCAGTACTGGGTAAACTGTTACAAATCAAATGCAACTAGCCTTGGTTTAAAAAGAATTCCATGTAGCCCTTGTAAATTATATTATTATTTTTGGTCACTCAATCAATTCTGTGGAACAGTTTCTGGGCAAACGATAAAAAAATAAAACGGTGTCTCGTAAAATACCTGTTGCGCAAATAATCGCCACACATCATGCTCGCCACGTCCGGAGGATGGTGTTACAAGCATAGCTGTCAGCAAGCATGCAGCTTGTGTTACTTGCAGCCCCAACTGACACAGATATATGTATTTTCCCGGAAAGTTTTGCCGTCTAAGGTAGTGCCCAACGTCCCTACGCATTAATGTCACATCCCGTCCACGAGTGGTCAGGGTCAGCGAAAAGCGAAGGTGTGCATATCACCTTTCTTGCTTTTCAGGGAGGGCGTAATCCGAACCATCTCCTCACTGGCGATGCAATCTGCAAAAGAGGAAAAGAAACGCGCGTTGGGTGCCATGTCCTGCTGCACGCGGACGCTTCCAGTAAACTGCCGGTTCAAACCGCAGGTCATGGGGCTCGTCTCCTGTATACAGTGCTCCTCGCATCCCGACGCGAGCAGCAAACGCTCCAGGGCGCAAGCCGCTTACTGGGACCGCTGTCGGATCTTCTGCGAAGCCCTGCGGAGTCTTCCGAAATCCGCTCGCTGCCCGCGTCAAAGCTGCCCAGAGTTAGCCGAGTAAACCAACGAGCAGACTACGGTGCGTCGAGAAGGGCCGGCGGTCTTTGGCCCATATTGGTCTGGCGGCGAGGGAAGAGCCACGTGTACTAGAGGATGAGCGCTGCCAAAACCACTCACTGCCGCCGTACTCCCAGAAAGGCACCGATCCATCCTTCTGCGCCAGGTAGGGTCCCTTGAAACTGTACTTGTACTCGAATTTCCGGTGACCTATCTGCGTGGCGTAGAGTTGGACGACGAGAGCGCCTAAAGCGCAGTCCGTAGGCAGTTCATCACCGCCGCTGCCATCGCGTGGCCACGTCCAGTTCACTGCTGCACTCACAAACACGTCGACAGGCGAAGAAGCTGGCCTGCCGGTATTCGCTGCCTGCCGGTGGAGTGGAGGGGAGGGAATGAGAGAAGCCTGGAGAAGCGCCCAGGGATGCGGCCGATGCTGCCACAAAGTAAAATGGAGATGGCAGGTTAGTACGGCAGCTACCAATCTTCGAAGGAAAAATTAATTTTAAAAGGAAAGTCTTTGTCTTTTATGCCAGTAGTTAATTTGACTAGTTTACTAGATACAAAAATTTGCGACACATCCAGATTGAGCTTGTAATTTCTACTACACCGGCTAGGTGACGCAAGCTATTAACTTCTTTCGTTTCCTAAAGGCTCGCTAGTGAATGAGGCATAGAGATCATAAAGGAATGAGGCAAGCAGTGCGATTAGCGTGGGGAGCTTGTAAAATTAATTAACGCAGTTGTAAATTTGTGAAGAAAAATACCGAATGACGGTGAACTGGATTTTTGCAGGACAAAAATCGCGACTAAGCTCCACCATTCATTTAAAATTCTCCACAACCTTCCAGAAAATGTTAAATGTATGCACAAGCTTCCATTTAAAAGTAGATAAGGTCCCTTTAGTAAAAAAATAAAATAAAATAATAATTCAATTTTTTTCATAGAAATTTTTAGAAAATCACTTATAGCTTTTGAATGAGATCTCGGTTCGGGCTGAAACTTTGGCATCTGGTTCGGACCTCAAGCTACTCAAGCCTCCACCTCATTCTCATTCTCATGAAAGCTCATTCTCCGAGCGTTCGGCGATGTGCAGTTTATTTTTGTGGTAGAAAAACCCTGAAAATTGTTTTTGTGGACACCCTGTATGTTCCAAACATGCCAACAAACAAAATGCTCACGCTGCGAAAATAAATGGTTCCTGTTTCGGTTTCGTTCTTCAACGATTTGAAATCGCTCGCAAGATGTCGCTGTCATCGCCTCGCGTTCTGAAACTTCTTTGTAATGTGTTCCATTGGAGACGCCGGTTTGTGCTGTCGTATTTTCTCTCCTAGTGCAGTGGTATCCCTTTTCACGCGAGGTGCACTCGGTTTGAACGGTCGCTTCTAGCTTTCATGCACAGCGACACAAATCCCGCGTACGGCGGTCGCTGGTTGAAACATGGCACTCAAGCTAGCGATCGGACTCTCGGAGGACGTTCTCAATGGAACCGTATTGTGAAAGTACAGCGTTAAAGGAAGTGTGTGCGTTTCAGATATGCTACGGTAGGGAGCAGCGCAAGAAGCTATCGCGATAGCTTCTGCTACCGAACAAGCCCAGACTGCCCCGATGTGAATGATGCAGCAACCGCACCTCGATAATGCGGACACGACCAATATCTCGCTCTCGAGCAAAGCCTTGGACGTGAGTGCTTTTGACGCTACCTTCTCTGTCACGACGGTTCCCCGCATCACCTGCACTCTAGGCGGCATGCCATTTGCCTGCGAATACCGTGACCGCTCAAAACGGAGCGTTCGATCGACATTCAATAAGAACACGTTTCCGGCAGCCGCATTTTTAGTATTACGCGAATTACCAGTTTGACGCGGTGCCGCTGCCGAACAACGCACAAAGGTGCGGATAACGCAAGTTGATGTTTCGGCGTGCGCCGCTTACCTACACCGGTTTGTGACGCCTTTGAAATGCATCATCAGCCTCGGTCCTGTTCTTACTTTTATTATTTTTCAGGAGCAAAGCATGAGTGTTCTTGACGAACTCGTGGACGATGTCATTCTCGGTGCGTGCTTCGAGGTACACAGGTCCGTCAAATTGGGCATCTTTTTTCTGGACGAAGCGAAGGACGAGTGAGTGTGGCTCTGCTCTCTTCTGTGCTTCTTATTCATTACGAGCACCTTCTCTAAATCCTGTTTCTTTACTTTTTTATTTTTTTACCCTACGGCTGTAGTGAGAAGAAATATGGTACGTTGGTCTGTTTTCTTCTTTCATTTCCTTGGCAGGCGCGATAAACTCTCAGCAGCCTTGTTAGGATTGACGGAGTGCCATCTTTAAGCTTACCTGCACGTCATTTCTTTTCCACAGAAATAGTCGATGAAATAGGTTTAGATGTGTTTGGTCAAGTTCCACTGAAGAAGCAGTTTGAATGTGTCTGTCCAAACTGTCAGCGAAACTTAGCAGCATCACGCTTTGCTCCGCACTTGGAGAAGTGCATGGGCATGGGACGGAACAGCTCAAGGATAGCAAGCAAAAGGTATGCAATCTTGCTTGGTGGCATACAGCAATGTAATAAATCTACTACATGTGCGAATATTCCTTTCACGGTTGTGTAATGTGTTATCTGATAAAGTACACAACCTTATCCTTGATATTCGAGCTAATCATAACAGCAAACACACTAAAACACTGTAAATATCTTAGTTGTGATGACAATAATAAGCTTAGCTTATGTTATACTAACCTCTCTATTGGAAAACTTCCAACCTTTGAAATTAGTGTCCAGTAGCTCTGCAGTCAATACCGGATGACGAGACACTGTGTGAGAAACTCTCCTCATAAATTATATTCCTGATTGGCAGCAATTTAGTTGCAATCTGGCCCCTCTAGGTGCTCCACTTAACTTGGTCTCAGATTTCGTACCATTATCCATTGTTATTATCCACATGCTCGAGATGAAACATCTATATTACAAAATGTCTGGACCACAATGCCCTGGTATGATTTTACAATTTAAATCCTTTCCTCATATGGCTTGAGGTACCAGACGAGTATCTTGAGCTTGTTTATTTAGAAGTTGCAAGACGTTCTGTCCAAGTTACAGATAGTTACAGTTACCAAGAGCTAAAAGTACCTAGTTGCCGACTTGCAGCTACTGGTACCTAGGTACTTCACAACCCTAAATGAAACCATCCATACGAGATACGACTTAATTTTTGCGAGTACCTAATTTTCGCGAATTTTGCAAATCACCTACAATTCGCGAAAAATGGGTCCCGCAAACAATTCCCATAAAATGTAAACACATTGGAATCTATATTGAGATCCCACCGCGTCGAAAAAAAATTAGAACCCACGAATTATTCCGGAACTTCAGTTTTGACCTACATCTCGAACTATTGAGCCCGCAAAATATACGTCGTTTACTGTCTCTTGCAATTTTTAACTTTCCGTTATTACTGAGACTGCGGAGAAAATAACCGTAACATCTAAAACAATATTGTTTTGCGGAAAATAGTTTTTCAAGCAGTCAGCAATGAGATAAAAAGGCTGTTCTTTCAGGATTGCAAACAGTGGAAAGGCAGAAAGTGATGTAGATGACTATGACAATGACAGTGATTGGAACTACTCATCTGACAGAAAGTGTAAGTACATGCCACAAGGGTCTGTGTTCAACTTTTAATAATGAATAAATGCTGGTAGATTTTGTGCTTGCTACATGTAACAAAATGCAACATGACACTCCAATCTACCGCCTGAAATCAAGTGGCCCATATGCGACTTCTTTTTTTCTTTTTGATATTCCACAATTCAGCTTCCAAGAAAAGGAAAGACAAGAACTCCCCACGTAGGATCAAAGGAAAGTCCAAAAATGGTAAGCAATATCTTTGGCTGTGAGCTTTTGTTAATTATGAGATATTTTTTTTTCTTACTATGCAGAATATTTTAGAGTGGGCTAATGATTTAGTTTTCCTTCTTTTTGTTTGTAGGCGAGCAGTCGGGCAGCAGCAGTGTCGTTGAAGGCGCAAACACAATCTCGAGCTATGAACCCCTCTCTATAGGTAGGTATGGCATTTCCTGCCACCTGAGGTTGAGAGTGAGGGGCACATCGTTGAGCAATCTGTACAGCTGTCGTTTCTGTTCTTCGTGGACCTAACAGAATTCATTGGGGGTAGGAAAAAAGGAAAAGCATTGTGATATCTAGTGGAAACACTTGTGGCATGTGGATTTAAAACAATTTGGTACCAGCCAACCAGTATATGGCATCTTTAATCAATGTTTCATCGTGAGAATGTAGTACAATTGTCAAGAGACATATTGGTCATCTTGATTACTCCTCTCAGTTTGTTGCTTTACCATCTTAAATAAATAGTTGGTGTCATCTTTTTTTTTTTTTTTTTCTTGTCTCACTTAACATGTTATATTAAGACATTTCTTCAGAGTTCACTTCTCATTTATGTTCTATTTTCAGAGGAAAGAAAGGCTCTGCTGACTCAGGTGAGCAAGATTTTCAGTCGCTTCCAACACATACCGTGCATCTTGTAACTATGGGTGTAGACCCATCTGTTTGTTCCCCAACTGCTGCTTTGAGATGGCATGTGCTGGGAACTTGTTGCCTTTCCTCCATTCTTGCCAAATATCAGAATACTTAATTAGAGCAGGTGTGGGTTTGTGACAAAGTTAGCCGAATACTATTTTGAAATAAGATAAGTCAATTTTTTGTTTCAGTGGAGGTAAGAAAATTGCACCTCATACCACCACATATGACCCTGAATCAATATGCAGACACACTTGATTGCAATTGGCTGAGCATGCAGACACGCACAATCTGCTTGTATGGGAGCACACAGACAACCCTGGAATAACAGCCGAGTCATGTAGGGATATGGTACGTCGCCTAGCGTTGCTTTTCTCGAGAATTTTCGTGCCATAGACAGAACAATGGCTCCCAAACTGGGGGCATAATTTGTTGCTGAGGGCCGTATGAAGGTGTGTAAAACATTGCCCTTAAGTGTCACTTTTTTTTTTTCATTAGGGTGTACAAAGATATAACAATGCAAAATGATTGACACAGTGGTGTATCCAGGAATCTTTTTCGAGGGGAGGGAAGGGAGGGAGGGAGGGAGGGAGGAGGGAGGGAGGGAAGGGAGAGAGAGAGAGAGAGAGAGAGAGAGAGAGGGAGGGAGGGAGGGAGGGAGGGAGGGAGGGAGGGAGTTGGTTGAAGCTGAGGTGGCTGTGGCTGGGATGTTTATGACTTGAACTGGGGTTGCGATCACACTTGAAGAAAAACCAAGTTCGTTGGAAGGGGTCACTGCAGAACTTGGAGTTTTCTGGTGAGACGTGGGATCCGAAGGCTTAGGTTCCACAGCTGTATATAGTAGTCGAAAAAATGCCTGCCCTGTCGTATTGAAAAGAAGTGAACAGCCACGTTCTGCGGCATGACTGAAAGCAGCCAAAACGCCATACGGAAATGGCAGTAACAACAGTAGTCAATTACACTGCGACGATAACGTGCTGTATTTATTCGGATAATTACGGTACCATGTTTTTTGGTATACTCCCCCCCCCTTTTATTTTGAACCAGCTTGAGTAAAATTTGGGAAAACCGGAAAAGCTTGAAATGGAGTTGTTTTTTAATAGAAAAAGCTAAGCTTCACGGAAGGAAATCTTTATGTACGGATTTATTTTCTGTTGACCCAGAATGCTGCTTTCACCGAACTGTCTGCAAAGCTACTTCTTTCTTCGGGAACCGGGCTGCTTCTCTTGTTTCTTTCTCATATCGGTACCGTTCAGCTCACATGGAGGTTGTGAGTCCCACAACCGTGTCCGTTTTCTTCAACATAATCCCCAACAAACGCCAGTTTTTTTGTTTAACACCAGAAAAGACCGAATCTGTGGGGGGGGGAATGCACCCCAATTCGAAGAAAAATGAACCCCAAAATCACAAAACTCTGACTCTGTTTATAATTAGGGTTTCGTGCTTTTGGATAAAAACGAAATCAGAAAAACACTCGTTCGTAAATGTTTTGTCATTTTTAATTTCTCCAGTAAAACTTAACTCGTAACAAAAATATCGAGCCAAGGACACTTTAGGTTAGTCCTGGTAAAACACCATGTCAGCCATAGTTTTGAGAAGAGGCCACTCTAGTCTCCTCTCTAACCTCGAAGCATTGACAAAGGTTAATCCCTCCAGGTTGAAATGCTTTCAGGCTCAAGCTGGTCATCAACGTTAGTTTAGGACAATTGGTCAGTATATTGAGGCATCTGGGCCAAGACAAAAGCCAACCTAAGCGTGTGATAGAGCTAGTTACTGTTCCGGTTTCTATTTGAAGGAAGTGGTAGTGTTTTTATGATCCTGCAGGTATTTAGGACGTCTTGCTCACAATTAAAAGGGATTTCTGCATCTTTTGGTGCCTTCATGTGTAGATAACATTTATTGTTATTCATAATTACGGAGAATTCAAGGTATATCAGATTAAAACTCCGGCAAATGTCGAATCTCGGACAATTCAAAATTTAGCTGAAGTAAACTTCGACAAACACCCTCCCAGGTTCGACAAGAGTAGACTCTGAAAACATGGAATCCTGTCTGGAAATGAGACTGGTACATATGCTCTCCTTCAGAACATCTGAATAGCCAATCATTATGAGAAAAGTTTCTGAGCATATGACAAGGCCCAGAATATGTCTGTTCACATTAAAGGGATACTACAACGAAATTTCGGTGCTTATTTTTGGTCTCTTTGTGTTCAAGAGGAGCAGTATCACATCGGACACACCAATATCTTGTTAAAAAAGACACAAAAGAAATTTTAAAAACGACTTAAGCGATTAGCAAAGAGCACCTGGTGCATGTCGCTAAAGCCTCGTTTGTAATGCCCGTCTAGGAACCTTGACAGGTATTGATGATAACTGCCTCGCTTAGGACTATACATGCTTTGAACCTTCCTTCATCCCCACAGCTCTATAGCCAGTACAAGAGGGAGGAACTCCCCCTCAACGGGGCTCTTTTTGTGTGTCTCAGACGTCACTATTCTTCCTCTACAAGATATAGATTAGCCCTTCACTCAAAATTCACACAAAAGCAGCTTTGCGGTTAGTTGCGGTGGCCCAATCGTTGGCGTGCTTCGGTCGCTACGGTGGCTGCAACGGCTAGGACATCCTGACAACGCCAGCCTCGCCGCAGCTTTGCTCATTCCGAGACAAACTACGTTACGATTGCGCCGGATGTGACGTACTCTCCACTGGCTGCTCTCCGAGCATTTGCCAGAGTGGGTCGTTTATAACGAAAAATACAGCCATGAGGCTCAAAATAAAAACGTGCGATTGTCATTTACGGATAATGTGGATCATATTCAGCCTATTTCTGAACACAATGGGTACATTTCAAATTTCGTTGGAGTATCCCTTTAAAATGCTGTCCACACTGGCTCTTGGGTCTTTAAAAAATCATGCTCGTCGTTACGGTGACGGTAATAGTTTCCCGTGAGAACATTATATGCCTCATCATTCATGAGACTCCTTCTGTAGAGTACAACGATTGGTTTTTGGGTAATGAGATGTACCTGCTTAATAATATTAATATTATTAAGGACTGCTCTAAGCAAAAGCTACCTTTCTTTCTTTTTGTTCAACTATAGACTTGATATCCAGACAACTCGGGATGAATTTCCACTTCCCAAGTGATCTGCAGCTCTACCTATGCAGCAGGGCTATTCCTCAGAAGGATGTAATGTCACATTTGAAACATTTGCCCTAGCCAATGGGAAGGCTGAACAGAGTATGTTGTCAGCAGTGGTGACACCCGTGCTGACGACATACTCTATCCAACATGTTCCGGCTTTCTGCTACCCTCACCACCAGCGTTGGGTAAAGTACATCTAAAAGGTACCTCAAGTAAAGTACAAAGTAAATTAGACGTGATGTACTTAAGTAAGTAGCAAGTACACTGGGTGCAATGTACTTGAAGTAAACTACTATATATACAATGTACTTTCAAAGTAAAGTACAAGTATTTTAACACAATCGTTCATGATGCCCTTTAATTCCCCTATACAGTGATTTTTTAACTGGTATGCACTGCCCAGGGGTAATCAGGGCTGCGTGACCTACTTTCAAAAACAGCGGCGAATATTTGATAAAGTGGCCCCAGAGTAGTTATTTTCGTGAATTGAGCCAAATTCCTGAAAATCACTGTATAGTGATTTTCTCGCACTGGATTGTTGCACCCAATGGGGTTAAATGTACTAGGAGAGAGCATGACGTCAGTCCTGTAGCTTCCGCAAGCAATCCTCTTATAGAAGAGTGTCCACTCCTTAATGAAAAAAGAAAAACAGTGTGTGTGCAAGCGAGCGGTGATAATTAATCATAATGTGACACCTGAGCTTGGGGTGCGAAAAAATGAAGGAGCTTTCAAGTCGAAGGAAAAGACAAAAGAGAATGTTTCAAAACATTGTGACGTTCTCCTCTGTTGTCTTTTTCTTCGACTCGAAAGTTAAATTTTTCGCACCACAGTCTCAGGTGCTACATTATGATTAGTTTTGCTCGCTTAATATTTTAAACCTCCTCCCTTGCGCTGATCGACCGAGAAGTAGCGAGAGTTCAAAAAGCTATGGGGAAGCCGCCCCAGAACAAACGGAGCGATGCGTCGTCTGCTCACGTTTCTGGTGAGAGTAGAATATCCCTCCCAGTATATCTTCGGAGCTGACAAAGCATCATTTCGTGATACAAATTTAACAAAACCAAATTTGGGGAATGTACTTTGAAGTCGGGAATTGTACTTTCCTCGGAAAGTACCAGAAAAAAATACTTAAAGTAAAGTACAAGTACATACTCAGAGAATGTACTTCAAGTAAGGTACAAGTTTCCTAAACCTACTTGAAGTAGTACTTTAAGTACAATGTACTTCAAGTACTTCCCAACACTGCTCACCACTTACTACTACTACAGTCTAAGCTCGTTATAACAGACCTGCTTACAACAGACATTTGGATATAACATACCGATTTGTGAAGTTCGGTTGGTTTTCCTCTATGCACCATTGACTCAACTTCATATCTGCATACAACATACTCTTTTTACAATAGACTGAAATCTTGGTCGAAATCGAGGTCTGTTATAACGAGATTAGACTGTACTACTACAGTGGTGACACCAGAATTACGTCAGTCTTTCATTTTATTGTACCTAAACTGAGGAGTGGAAGCAATATATGCAGATTTCAACACTGATAATGAGAAATGAGACAGATATAGTATAACAGCAATAGAAAGCACTGGAGGAAAAAAAAAATGTATGTTTGACATGGGAGAGTAAAATTGCTCCAGATTATGGAAATAGTTTTTGAACCTTGGTGTTTCTCAGTCAGATTGTGCTGGGCACATACCAATATGCTTGGCACATACCAACATACCAACATACCAATTGGCACATACCAATATGGCTGAGCTCGAGTCCTTCAGAAATCCTCCTACATTCATGGGTGGAGGATGAAATTTTCAGATACCTTGCGTGAGACCACAGAAAACCCCTCCAGCTAAACAAACTTCTTTTTTGTTTTTTAACATTTATATTATAGAACATTCCTAATCATATTTTCGGTATAGCTCCCAACTCACAACATAAATATTGCACTTTGTTTTTCTTGCTTGGAGAGGGGAGGGGGTAATTCGGTGACCTGCATGTCCTCCTAAGTACTTCTTAAGAAATATATATTTTGGACTCCGGTGGAAAATTGATTGATATTGGGAAATCGATTTTAAAATTTCACCTCAAAATCTCACTGGCTTACTGAAAAATGGTTAGAATACAAAGAAGCCAGTGCTAGTGTGAAATACCGAGCCAGACCCTGTGGTATAAACAAAGCACTAGCAAATAAGTCTCTTCTGTGTTATTTATTGGTGAGGAAGAAGAAAGTGGTGAGGAAAAATATAATGACCTGTATTTGAAGAAAGGAAGTGGGAACTTCCCCACTATTACCAAGTATGGGGACGTTCTACCTACCATGTGCATAAAAGTGTGGTTTCTCCACTCTCCCACTACCAAGTGTAAGCAGAAAAAGCTGAAGAGTTTCAGCCCTGCTAAACAAATTTTTGCAAGTAGACATTTAAAGAAAATTATATTTCAGCTCCTATACTATGTGTCACTTTAAGTGCAAGCATGTGGCCCTGAACAGTGCTTGCACTGCTCATGGACTCACTCTTGTAGCTTCTGCTGCGCTCACATTTAAAAGGAAACGGAGATAGAGGCAATTTTGTAAAAAAAGCCCTTGCCGTTTTAGTTTGTCATTTTGATTACATGGCCTGGCTTATTGTGACAAATTATGACATTTTTTTCTTGGTGGGGGGGGGGCTGGGGTAGGGCTACGGGCTAGGTAGGCAGGCTGGAGATATTCATGTCCATACGAGAATTCTCATATGCTTGATAATGCCGGTGTCACTCTTTCTAGATGTGTGGGGTCATCTCTGAGCACACCAAGAAGATGTGTACACGGTCGCAGCGTTGCCCTCAGCACACGGAGGACCAACGCAAGGCAGTTAGGCAGTTCCTCTTGGGTCAAAGCAGCGGGTAAGTGCCACACTGGCACCAAGAGGAGGGCCGCTTTGCAAAAAGTACAGTGCCCTCCGCGGTACCTAAAGGAATTCTGGGAACTGGCTGTATAGAACCAGCTGGAGCAGACGACGGAGACAGTGCAGACGTGTGGGGAGGCACACAAGCAGCTGCATAATTCTGTCACTCTTTTCAGAATCGTGTGGTTGACGCTGCTGGAGCAAGAAGCGTACAGGATGTCACTACGATTTGTTTTAGGAGTGTTGCAAAGGGTCCATTGGCATGACCAGGGGCAGATGCAGGAATTTCCTGAGGGGGGGGGGGGGGGTCAGGTGTTGGTTAGCGTACCATACGTTTAGGAACCCCCTCCCCCCTTGTTTCACGCCCTAAATTTTACACATGCAAAAATCAAGAGGGGGGTCAGGACATCCGGACCCCCCCCCTCTAAATCCGCCCCTGGGCATGACTCCCCTAAATGGCATCATATCTTCCTTTTTTTCTTTTTTTTTTTTTTTTTGAAGGGCTTAGCGAGTTTTAAAGTCTGGAACATGTATGTCATTTTTAATTCACAAAGTTGAGAAGTACAAGATTTAAGCAGTCTTTTTTTTTTTTTTTCGTTCCATTACCGCCATTAGTGAAGAAATCTTGGAACCCCCATGAGTGCCACCAGATATAGCTTTGGCTTTCCAAAGGGTCTATGGCAAAGTGATAAGCAATTTGGAACATGACTCCTGTAATACTGCATACTTGTTATGCATTTCTAATGGTAACTCTGCTCGGACGGAAAGTTGCCGTACCTGCAAATATGTTTCTCTGTGAGCAGATATTTGCTGAGGAACACTCTGAAGTCGAATTTGAATGATATAGTGAGTAGTAATTGCTACACTAGGCATTGCATACCTCATTAATATTTATGCCCACAAGCCTCAACAAGTGTGCCAAGGCCCAGCAACATGCTCCTCTGATTCTGTCATACAGCAAAGCTAGCTCCATCTCTTGTTCTTAACAGTGTACCACTACCAGTGCCACTAGTAATTTTGTAGCTTATCACATTTCAAGTAAATCCTGTTTTTCGATCTGATGGGTTCAAACAGACGTTATTACGTTTTGGGTGCCATCTATCTTAACGCAAGTCATCTGAAAGGGTTAAAAAAATGGTGGCACATCTGTGGGGTCTGTGTATTCTTACAATGCAACAAATTGACAGTGTGCAAGAAACAACAAGCTCCAACATGTACTAGAGCTATTTCTTTCATAACATGTCTGGGTATAAACAAGAGCACCAGTGATTTTCTCTGGGAAGCTGCAGAGTGACGATGCTGGCTTCATGGGGTTACTTGCAACTACTGTGCCCAAAACGGCCAAGAAGGGTCATACCAAGTAAATAGTTATGGTCATTATATGCTGCCCTTGCGCATGTTGAAGGGTTTCTTGGATTTAGGTACACAAGTACACAACTGCAAGAGCAGTCGCGAACCACACAGACCTAGAAAACATATGAGTATACGTTATTAGCTATGAAAGTCTCAACTTTGTAGGTTCTTTGGGAAGTATGAAAATACCTACAAACAAATGTAGGTGCAGCTGTGGAAATGCCTCAAAGCAGCTGGTAGCTTAACTTCTCATTAAGGACTTCGATTCGGTGTCAAAGGCTACATTAAAAATGTGACATGTCCTGTCAGTGACTGTAGCAATGTGAGCATTCCTACAGTCACTGACAGGATTAGGAAGGGCAGGGCAGTCCTTCAGTTGTCCCACCTTCAGCGAGCCTCGAGTGTGCAGATGCAGCCAAAGCATGACAGAATGCACCGAGCGCTTGCAAGAGACCGGGCATCCGAAAAGACGCCCTGCAGTTTCCATCCTGGTGGTGACCGTAGCAACAAGAATGATTCTGCAAGGGGCCACGTATACTCTTGTGGCAGTTGACTCTCGTGCGAGCAATTTCTTCCTGCGGGTGCTGGTCGGTGCGGCCACCCTCTCACGCACGACTCGCGCATTCTTCCAGGACTGCACCCGTAGCGGAGCCGGCGGACGAGGTGCACATTGGCGTGGACACGTTCGACGAGTCGGATAACCACTCCCTCCACGAGGTCATTGGCCAGATGTGGGAGAATGTTAGCTCAACCAATTCTTCCCCCGCCGACAGCAGCTACCAGAGCAACAATGGTGAGGGAAGGACATGTTTAGCCGGACAGACAAAAAAAAAAAAGAAAGGCACATCTACTCTGCAAATCTGCAAGCATGCTAGGGCCACTGGCCCAGGGAAGTGTTGAGAATGTTTTTACAGTGAAGCTGTTTATTGCTCGGGTTCCGTGGATTTTTCGTGTGCACTCACTGCCGCACGCGCACGCCTTCCCCGTATAAAAGATTCGAAGTAAGTAACCAAAATAAAGCGTTGGGAAATGCGCGTGTAAGATGCCATTTGTTTTAGGGTTTTCCTTTAGAACAGTTACTGCTGCAGATGCCGGCGCGTGGAACACCATTCCCCGAATTCTCCTTGATGCCTGGGTAATTTAGCAATAGGTCTATTCACTAGATTAGTTATCAACAGGCACCATTTTCAAGATCAGTGGACTCTCTGGTAAATAACAAAGGTTTCTCAAAGATTTGCTGATGTGCGATCCGTGTCAGCCATATCTACGCTCGCACCGCCCTCTCTTTGTCGTCTTTCCAAGCGCTTACGTGCCTAGTTTCCTTTCCTTCTGCTCTCCCAGGGAGCGTTCCTGTTGCGCGTGGCTAGTTTCCTCCGGCTACTCGGGGCGGATCTGTGTCGTGTGCTGAACAGCTTCGCTTGTCATCCACCTTCACGGAGTGGAATGGCTCATGATTTTTGTCTATGTACTACTTTGGGTACATAGTAAACCGCGCGACACTGTTAGCCTGAACATGATGTCGGCGCCTTTCACGTCTAGGGCATCTAAATCACGTCAGAGGCATCTTATCTAAATATGCACTCCGGAAGTAGACTGCCCTACATTTTTCTGCACTGGTGCAGGAGGTGTAAGTAAATGGAACGCAGCTATACTCTGTTTCACCTTATGATGTACCGCAGGAAAGGCTACAAGCATGAGCTCCTTGCTCTGGGGCACATCTCAGCGGCACAAGCTCTCGTGCGTTAAGAGCAGCTCCCAACGCTATGAGCTCGCGCTTCTAGCCTTCTCTGCGGTACAACATAAGGTGAAACGGAGTATAGTGTTGCGCCATGTACATCGGGTACTTTTCAACAGTGGTCATTTAAAGGGTGGTACAGTAACCAAAAATATGAATAACATTGGGTGCAAGTGCTGCCCAGGTGAAACTTGATGGCCCTCTAAAAATACTGCATTGAAAGTACAAACATGTGTGGGATGTCTCGTGGTCCCATCAAAACTGTAAAGAGCGATGCTGGCCACGCCTCCTTGGGCTCTGAAAGTCGCAGCTTCTTGGAGCTGACCCACTGGTCCCAATGCAGCGCACATGGCAGACCACAAGACAGTGGGATGGCTCCAGTATTGCTGTTACGGAAACCTGCGAGACATTTCCACTTTACAGTGGCTTCACGATTGTCGCAAAGAACACGGTGCAAACGACTGTTGGGTTCAACGCTAGGAGAGCCCACTGGCTCCATCCCACTGTTGGGTGTGAAGTGCACAGTTACTCGGCAGTACCCATTTCCTATACGCATTGATTTCTTCGTAAATTACTTTAGTAATGCGACCTACTGGCTAGCCCTGGCATGCCTCTAACATGCATAGTATATTGTGGAGCCTCTAGGCACCATACCTTCGGAAATTTTGAAACTGAGCTAAAATTGACAATTAAAGAAAAGATTTGGACAGCTTGAATCCCAGCTACATACTGCAAGACCAGAAGTGTCTCGAGGTGGCCACGTGGCACACTAGCTTGGAAAGTGTAGAGCGTCCCAGCTGGGTCCACCTCCTCCCCTTCTCGCAGGCTCGGTGGTCAAGAAGAAGGACAAGAGGCCCTTCAGCAGCAGCGCCCTGAAGAAGTCCAAAACAAGGCCCGGCGGCAGCGGCCCTTCCAGCGCCGGGGACCACGTGGCCTCAGACTTGCTATGACCTCCCCCACTTACAATCGCTCCAAGCAACGTGCCCGTGTGTGTGCCCCAGTGCCAAACGCAGAAAAGTTCCTCCACGCAGCGGGAGAGCCCCGCCCCCTCCCGCCACGGCTCCAGTCGCACCTCATGGGGGATGTCCCCCGCCGCCTCCCGGTTTAGTCAGGAGGGGCGCTGCCGGCAAAGCTTTCTTGGACTATGGGCGCACCGGTCGCCGAGGCAGCTCCGAACGCTAGTATTTATCGCCGTGATGGTTCCGTGTCCCCTTTCCCCTGTGCATGTGTTTGTTTGTTTATCGTCTGTGTGGTGTTGCACGTGACGTGAGCCGTGTCTTTTTTGTCGTACACCTTCTAGTGATACTCCACCCCAAAGTACCGCGGTAAATTTCACCCGGTATCTCGGGCCAACCGTCTTTAAAAGAAAAAAAGGAGGGGTGCAAACCCCAGACTCAGGTGTGACCGCGTTTTCCAGGGAAGGCGAATTGTGTTTTGGTTTAGAGTCTGTGATATGTGCAGCGACGCAACACCTAGGCTGACTTCTTGCGTGTTTTGTGTTATCAAGGTCACCAATCGATAAAATGGAGCGGTTCTAGAATCTCCGCGGAAGCGGTGGTGGTCCCAACTGGGCCTGCCCTTCGTGGGCGGTGGGCGCCCCGGGATCCAGTAGCTTTGTGCTTTGTCAGGTTCCAGAAAATGAAGGCTGACAGTGTAACTGACAGCAAAACAAACCTTCTGGATAGACTTTAAATTAAAGAACAAAAGCGTTACGCATTACATGATGCCTTTCTTTTTCCTTGGGATGGCAAATCGTGTGCTTTCTTTTCTTCAAAAGAAGCATCTGCTTATGTCTGAATGGCTCAGGAAAGAGTACCCTAACATCGTTTATTTCTGTTCTTTATTTTTTTCTAATCATTCAACTTGTTACAGTCTTTAACAATGAAAATTGCAGCTTGCACACCAGTGGTTTTCCATCATATTTCTTTCCAGCTGTGATAAGCACAGGAGTGTGTTACATGGGATCACAAGGGTTTTGAGAAGGCAACCGTCAAATAAATTGCCTTGTTTTGTACTGCCACCAGCTCACCATGTGAATCTCTTCTACTTTGGTGCAGCATATTACTGCAGTCAATAGCATCCTTAAGAGTATACGCAGGGCAACAAGCACTGTAGCGACCCATTGTCATGATCAAAGATGAAATGGCAATGTCTCTTGTGAATAATCTCTGAAACAAAAGTATGTTATACAATGAGCACATGCATTGTTTCTTGGGTGCATTTTATTAACATGCCACATCCTGCTTTCATAAAACCACGTAGTTAAGTTGGAATTAAGATTTTTACACGTAATACACAATTTTCATGATTGAAGGAGCCTTTACTGAACCAGGGTTCTTTCTAAAACATTCTGATGTTGTAAAAACTTTGCCTTTAGACCTCAAATCTGAGTTCATTTTCAAGGTTTCATCGAGTGTTCTCTCTCCTGTTCCCATTCAAAATTATTCTTGTTTTCCAAGTGTGGGTAGGTTGCTACAACTTTTCTGTGCAACGAAGTCCTTGGCACACAAGCTTTGGCAAGTCAGCAAAAAGACTTTTCAAGTTGGTAGCATATGTATGCAAGCTATTCACATTAATCTGCATAATCTTTGCAAGCCACTCTATACTTAATCCTAGATGCCACATTCTATTCACTCTTCTGCTCAACTGAAGTAAAACCCAGGGACTGTGGTCACAGACTGGGAAAAACAAAACAAAGGAGGAATGAGAATTTGTGTGAAAATAACCGCACGGGTAAGTTCAGACCTGAGAGAAGTGCCCCACTTTAAAAGAAGTTGCACATGGCCCAGAACTATTAGCCATCAGTATTAGTAGTAATCGTTCTTGCACAAAAAAATGATTACTTCACTGCTGGACTGAGAAAATGACTGAAGAGAAAGTGCCACATTCTAAAAAAGGAAGGAAGGATAAGGGTCATTAATTACATAGAAATTACATATTACATACAAATGACAGAAAAAATATGAATCACCCATCAATATTGTAAAACTGACAAAAAAAAAATGAAGGCTTGGGCATGTGGATTCTGAGCAGCAGGCGACCAGACCAAGCTTGGACACCCATAAAGATGGTCATTTTGTTCTTTTTGTCTCCACAATATTGTATAGAGAATGCTTCGATGGTAGTCCATTCCGTACATCAGCTTGTCTTTGGTTCAAGCAGTTATAGCTTTCATGGATGTACATACTAGTCCGCTAATAATCTTTTCTCTAGTTTCTGTAAATGGTGAGCCTGATATAGTTTATTATAGATCATTTATTAATTTTTTTACTGTAAACAACTTAATTTCTGCGAGGACCCAACTTTCCATTGAGAGTCATAGCAGGAGTGATATACTTTGATAAAATATACAGAAAAAGAACATCGACATAAGAGCAGTCCAAGTATATATAAAAATGAACATGCACGCAAGTGATCAAATCAGAAAAATTTGTTCCTTTAACTGTCGGATGATTCGGTCTCCAGCTTTCTGACTTGACTATTGCTACTGCTATTCCATATTTATGCAAGATCTAATTTGTACACTACACAAATAATTTTGCGCAGCAATCGATAGGTTCTTTACTGGTTTCTCTGTCCTTTTTGCCATAGGGCAGCCTCCAAAACTATCTAGACGGCGATTTAAAAAGCGCAAATGACTAAGAAGAGAAGAAGGGGACAGGACAGAGCGCTTACTTACAATTGTCGATTTAATAGAGCACGTAGAGAATGACAAGGCGGAAGTGAAAACGGAGAAGAGAAAGATAAACTCACTGCTGCTACTAAGACAACATATTTAGTTTTAGAAATCACTATAAAAATTATTTTAACTTCACCCTGACTTATACCGTACGCATTACAAGTAATCTAATTACATGTAATCGATTACATTCTGGAGTAATTTTGTAATCAGTTGATTACTTTGATTAGGCAGTAATCACAAGAGTAATCTGATTACTTTTTTAAGTAATAAAAATTACTTGTAACCATTACTATTTTTCCACAAACCCCCCCCCCCCCCCCCGCACACACCTTTTTTTCTTGAAATGACGAAAATGAAATTTGCTTGTTTTTCCGAACGGAAAAAAAAAAAAAGATTTTTGCGGAGCTGTAGGAAACGAGGTCAACCCCTTTGTATGTAAAGTTTCTGTGAAATGTGCGTTTTGTTTCGAGTTGGGACTGGGATTGGGAAGCCGCAGGGAAGTCCCAGTGCGTGACAAATGCCATTCAGGGCGGAGTTTGAGGGAGAAGAATGTAGCTTTGTAAGTCCTTCGTTCAAACTAGCCCACTTACCGCGCACACACACAGAAAAAGAAAATCCTGCTTACGGTATCTACTCGTAGCCCGTAGGAGAACCAGAACCGAAGAATGTCTAAAGCCCGGTTCACACAGTTGCGTTTGACTGCGTTGCGGCAGCGAGACACCAGGACATCCCTGCTTCTTATATCGCGTGCCAAGAAGATTCCTTGAATTGGATTCCACGCTTCATACGAAGCCTACAGATGTGCCGGTGACTCGCTTTCGGTTCTCGCCGCAACGCAGTCAAACGCACTCAAATGCAAGTGTCTGAACCGGCCTTAAAGCGGATGCAAGATATAACAAAGCGAGTTCAAATACACGTCAAGATTCCGTATTTCCCCTACGTGGTCTTTGTGACAAGCAAGGTTTCGAGGTAGAAAAGTAGTTCCTTGTTATGAGCACTAAAGATGTAAGTCTTCACACAATAAAGTAATCGGAAAAGTAACGATTACCTTTTAAAGTAATGTCCAATTACTTTTGCTGTCGAGTAATCAAGTAATCTAATTGAATACTTTTTAGCCAAGAGTAGTAGTAATTGTAATCGATTACTTTTATTTAGTAACGTGTACAAGACTGACTTCACCTAAAGACAGTACTTGTCACCTAAAAATTATCTATAAAACAAAAGGAAAACAAGAATAAAAAGAAAAAAAAAGACAGCAACAGACTAAAAAGTCTTTAAGGAAAACACCGCTGGAACTGAAGTTTTTTTTGTGTTAGGGTCACGGATGGAGCACTTAAACATTTTTCACCACTGGTGAGGATGACTTGAGCCTCGTACAGTTCTCTAGTGTTTTTGTCTTGGAACCGCTTCAGAACTTTGGTGTAATTGAATGATGGTGAGCATTTGCAGTCCTTGACATGCACAGCAAGATGTCCCGCTTGTGTTGATTTCAATGTTTGGGCATGTTCTCATAATCTCGTATGAATACATTGCCCCGACTTGCCTACATATACTTTGCCGCAAGTAAACGGTATTTGGTATATCACTCCACCTTCTCTACACATCCAAGTCGATGTTTGACACTGCACTCTGCCTGTTGATGCTGTTGGCAATTGATCTTAGGGTAAATAAGCGCTCTGTCCTGTACCCCCCCCCCCTCAAACTATCGGTCTACGTTCACTTCTTTGTGGCATTGATCATGGCCCCCGAGACCCACTGAGCAACCTCCGACCATTCCAATCGTTCAGCCACCCAGCAGCTCTGGTTTATTTGGTGCTTCACAAGGTGGTGGCATTTTCCGACAACAATGCCTCGGCGTTCGGTCAAATGTGAGCAAACACAACAGGCGCTACCGCTCGGTGGCGATGCCCATTGCTAAGCCATTTTTTCTCAATCGCAGATTAAATACAACGGACGGAGAGAGCTTCGCACACTGACAATCTTGAACCCATGCACAGATAATTGGAGGTAGAAGAAAAAAGATTATTTTATGGCAAATGGCATTTGCCGCAGCTCCATCGCCCTGAAAGCCTTGCCGAAAGGTACAGCATACCGTTTCCATAGAGTACCTTTTCACAAGGTTGTAACTTCACAATAGAATGAGCCATACTTACTGCAAGTGACCTGCCTGGGATTCAGCTGCTGTCCCACTAAAAGCGGTGTGAGCCTGCGCAAGTCAAGTCTGACCTCATACTGTCCACTGATGAGCCCCGCAGGAGACTCTGTAAGTATGCCCAATGGTGCTTGAAGAGTGCTCAACAACATAGCCACGGAAACCGACGAAGTGGCTGAAACAAAGGCTAGTCTCTGCCATGGTGATACATCTGGACAATCGAACAGCAGCGCAGTGGGCCTTGCGGCACCCAGCACAAACTGCTTGAGGATGCAACCGCACTAGGTTATCGAAATTGCACCACAGATCTGCTTGGGATCTACTAAAAGTGAACGAGAGCTGCTGTCGCCTTTCACAAGGTGTAATTCTTGCCACGCTGAGCAATGATGAGAAAGAGCACTGCACTCCAGGTGCTACAAGCAAGCAAGCCAAAAGCCTACCTGGCACTGGAAACTGAAGTCCTTTGAAATGTGTTGTAACTGTAACCATGTCGGTCTGAACTGACATTGTCATCTCTCGGTCAGTTGAGATGCAAATGGTCTGAAATGAAGGTCCTTCAAATGGCACTCGAGAAGACATTTCAAAATCTTTGTGGGATTTGGTCAATGGCGCTTACAACGTAGGTGTTGAGGTTCTTCATTTTTCCACTATGGTTTTGAGCACCTTCAAAGATGGCATGTGAGTGATGATCTAAAATAAGCCAGAAAAAGAAAATAAACAGCACATTGCTATTGAAAGCAGAGGTATGCTTACCAACAGGCAGAGCAAGAAGCATGCCTAGGATGGCAGGATTTGAGGAAAGAGTGCATACATCCCAAAAGCCCTTCATCAAAGGCAGTTATAAAAAATTTGTAAGCATGCTCATAATCCTGACTCCTTGCATACTACATCTTTGACTGGAAGGCCTCTAAAATTGCCATGCGTTTATATGGCATTGTACTCTTCCTTTCGCAAATCATACACAGCTCCGAAAGCTTCCTGTCCAAGTTTACATGACGACGCAGCAATGTAAGGCAACAGAGCACAAGCACTTACATCGGCCACCTCCACCTCTGGCTCTGCGAAGTTGCCCCAGAGACGTCGAGGGATCACAGAAACGGGGACGTCGTGGACAACGGTGCGGTTTGCTGAGACCAGCGACGGCTGTAATGAGTGATATGTTGACTAGATGTTTCACATCCATGTCACTCGAAAAATACTCTTCTTATAAAAAGCTTAGTGGTAGCTTTAAAGATAAACTGCAAAAGGGAGTGACTGTTTAAGTGTCATTTACAGACTACTTCCTAAGGTACAAGGTGGAAATAACTGATGCAAACTGCGAGCCCTGTGATCAATGTTAGAAACACAGAGATGAACAGTGCCTGGGCAATGGCCCAATAATGTTAAACTTTTTTAAATTTTTTTATGAAGTATTGTTGGAACAGAGCCATTGTTAGAGCGAACAAGACACTGTTAGCGCGAACAAGCGATTGCCCGTTTTTCTCCTAAAATAAAGGGCAAACCTATTATGGAGGTGGAAATGGCTCGTTTAGCGCAGTAACCTAAGAGCGCAGTTTAGCGCAGTAACCTAACTTGATGCCTGACAATGCTTTTTCTAAATAAAACGGAAACAATAGCCAATGTTGTGTTCATGCTGACAGCGTCGAGGAATGTGCAATATACTATGTGACTTTTTGAAAAAATTAAATAAATTAGATTTGATTATAATGCAATGAAGTGCGAAGGTGCAAGGGAGGTGGACAAGAATGACGAAAATAATCCCTGGAGAGGGAGAACAAGGGGGACAACGGACAAACAGAAATCTCCAAACACAACTAGGTGACTGGTGTGCGACCGAAAAATCTGCCTGGTCCAGGATCGAACCAGAGACAGGCCAGATATGTAGCTTAATTAACAAGCAAATAGATAACTAAAAACAACAAAAAAATCTTTGCTTAAAAGAAGCCCAAAACAGCCAACAAAGAAAAATCTTGATAACCCCAATTTGTTATTGAAAAACAAAATCTCATATATAAACAAAACAAAATGCAGCCTTTGCAGTGACTTCCACCACAATTAACAATCAAACCATGCAAAGGCCCTTTCACAATTGTTTCTGAATGACAAGTAACTTGTAGCAACTAAAAGGCAACAGAGTTTCACACTGTCGGTGAATCTATGCTTAAACTATTTCTTCCTTAACATTTCTTTCGTAAGTTTTATTGACACGCACTCTTCAGGTCAGTAGTGAACTCTTTTTCAGCTAAACCATTTGACATCTGCTTTTCCACACTCAGTCTGAGGGATGCCGTGAACAGCTCTTGACTTCAGAGGCACTGCGGTCTTAGTTCCTGAAAGACTCCAGCGCCATTTACTTGTTTGTAGACGCACATTTACACCGATGCCAAGAGAGTATTGCGCAACAGTTGTCAATGAATCACAGAGCTTCTCCTTAAGCTCAAGCTTGACCCTGATTGTCCCCTTGGATGACAATGAAGGTCAACTTACGCATCACCTGCAAGGGTATAGAGGGCGGGAGACACACACTGGAAGTTTAACATTATATTACTGAGGGATGCCCAGAGAAAAACCGTCTGATTCCAATAGTTCCACTAGAGTTGTTTGGTGTTAGCAAAAGGATCTGTAAATACACATTCTTGCATGCATGTCCACACAGATATAAACTTTTAAGCATGTATACGTTCCTCGTATTATATAGTCTAGCAAATACGGTAATTGTTTCAAAAGCAAGTCTTTTTGCCCACAAGTCAACTCCAAATATTGCTCGATATTGTTTCCTTTTAGTAATGACCCCCATACTCTTGTTTCAGCACACCTTGGCAAAGAGCAAAAGCTGTGGGCTGCTCGAGTCGATGGAGCAACACAGCGCGAAAGTACACAACCACTCTCCACAGCAGAAATGTGCCCCGACGGCACATTGCCACGCGGTTCGTTTCAATGCTCCCACTGACCATCAGAATCGCAAATTTTGCCATTTGCCTAGTTTTGACGTCAATTCCGGTATACAAGGAAAAAGCAGTTGTGAACTTGATAGTAAGTGCTTCCATAGGCTTCGTATAATTCCCGCTCTAACTTCGGGTAAGTACCATTCGTCAGAACTGGTCATTTTGCCATTTGCCTAGTTATGCTGAAATTAAAGGGGCACTGACACATCAAAATCATTTTTTTTAATTATCCGAAACAATTGAAAACGATGCCGGGATATTACCCTCAAAATTCAAAACTTGGAAATTGATTATTTCTGAAGTAAAAAACAATTTCCAAATGCCGAATTCGAAGTTCTCGCGCGGTCCGCATTGGTGCGTTGATGTCAAATACTGCGGAGTCCTGACAGTCGACTTTTTATCACGACTCCGTGCTGTTGCCACCGCGACCCGAAGCAAGGAGGTGAGGAGCGGGAGATAAGGGCGCCGGCGGACCGAGAAAAACTGGCTTTATTCCATGCGAGCGGTGCCGCCTGCCCAGGCGGCATGTTTTCCGAGGGAGGGTACAAATGCAGGAGGCGACGTCACACCGGACTCCGATTTTTGGTATTTCAAAAAGAAGGGCCGTAGCACGTTCGCAATTGCATTAAAAAGATGTTTCACGATTGCCGTTATTAAATGTTCTAGAAATGTCGCCTACAAAGCTTCTAAATTTCATGATTTTTGACGTCACAAATCAAAAGAAGCGAGGAGGGGAGGAGCGGAGAGAGAAACGCCAAAAACAAAAAACGCGCGTGCGCGTGGAACACTTTTTTTTTTTTTTGCAATGCAGTATTTTTTTGCGTGTCTATGACTACAACTTGCATCGTTTTAGACAATAAAAAGAAAATACGACCCTTGGGGTGTCAGTGCCCCCTTAAGTATAGTGACCTGCTGTCTTGTCCTTTGGCATAAATACAATATGCCAAAGGACAAGACACAAAATATGGGGGAACATTGCTGAAACATTCTTTGGCTTATTCATTTTTCCAGCTCTTACGTTCATGAATGCTGGTCTTGCTAAACTCCAATAATATGTATTTCCATTTCTTGAATTAGCCTTCCCGGCTGTTACGTGGAAAAACTGCCCCCAGATGCGGCTGGCTGTAAGCGCTGGGTTTTTGCTCCACTCCCTCTTTTTCACATCTCCTCCCCTGTGATGTGCTCCTTTACCCTGTGGGCATGACCTTAGAATAAACTAGAGAGGAATTCACGTTTTCGCAATTGCCTGTCATCTTTTCATCTCTTATTGTGCTCTGTCTGCAGTGCACACCTCTCAAGCTTTACCATTTCGCACTGGCACGTGCATCGAGCTTCACCGCTTTGCATCGGTGCGCTAGGGGCAGCGGCTAACGCGGGGGGACCACCTGCATTAGCTTGATCGGCTTGGACATTTCGCTCACTCTTAGAGGTCGACATTCCCTGGTTACGATTGTAATATTACAAACATCCTTAGTTCAACAAACCCTAATTTAGAAAGAACCATATGGGAAAAAATATGTCGGCCTATGTCCGAATAAATGTCCCCAGAGACAGGAAAATCCATGTGAAATAAGTTGCTGGTAAGAGTTGCCTGTGTTATCGGTTGCTACGTTTTCCCGGATAATACTTTATTCTCTACCGCAGCCCCCTGAAAAACGTGTCCATGGGGTTCTATCATACTTAAAATGTGCCGTATACATGGGGACAATAAAAATGATTGAGAGGGTAGAGAGATGTCATTGACAGGTAATTCAGAAGTTTTAGGTGTATCTTAGAAAAATACAGTATAGTAACCAGACCATACCGTAATATCCCAAGAGGGTGAAAATAAGCAGTAAGGTAACTTTCGGTGTGGAATCAAAAAAAGTAAAAAAAATGCTAATTTTGGATTTTGTGACCTGCGAAACTGGTGATAGCAGGGAGGGGCAATGAACCAAAAGACGACTGTCCTTCCCTTTGCTGTTTGATGCTTATCTCCTGTTTTAAGTAACACCACTTCTGCCTAGGTCGCCATTGGCCAGAACCCCGCAATCACTAGAAGTGGGCTATCTTTCGGCATTTTTGAAAAAAATAGCGTACTGAGCCAAAAATAGGGGTGGGTTATCTTTCGGGGTGGGGAATCTCCCAAAATATTACAGGTAGTTAAATTCACCAAGTCACATTTCACTGCAAGAAGAAACTTCGATTAAACTCATGCTCTCATTATAGACAGAGACTTCTTTTACAGGTATCCTAAAACAATAGTCATAATCATATATAGTTTACTATACAGACAACATAATAACTTCCTGCTTTTGTTCTTGGTTACCCTAAAAAAAAAAAAAAAAACTGCACTGCTAAAAACAATTAAATTTTTGACAGTAAGGAATGTGGATATATATATACCAGTTTAAAATTCCCATTAGATTTCAGTTGGAAATTACCAGTTAGGTTTTCGGACAACCAATCGGTCACTGCAATGGGAACCAATGAGAACCATTTGGAACCCATTAAGTTTCCAACTGGAAAAATTTTTTCCAATTGTTAAGACCCATTGGCCAGCGTGCTTCCAATTGGAACCCACTAAAACCAATTGGTTCCATTGGATCTAATGAGAATTTTGAGCTGGATACTTCCTATATCAAATGGATTTTTTTTTTCTTGTTTGATCACAGGCAGCAAGATAGATGCACTCCACAAGAAAGTTCCTTCAATTATAAGAGCTGTTCCATTTGACTTCTGCAGAAGCTGGCATGCCTTAGTTTAAAAATATCAGATAATTTTAATATGTCTGCATGCATTCTGGCATGTGCTAGATCAGGTGTGGCCAAAGTGACATGGGGTCAGGGCCACAGACAGAACTACAAAAGTTCAAAGAGTCACAGGGGGAAAAAAGGGGGGCTACTTTTAACAAGAAACGATACAAAGCAAACAGTCCCTTCCAAAGGGGTCAAGTATAATTGTCGACTATAACAAAAAACACCAGGCAGCAGAGTGTTTCTTCCATCGCTAAGAAATATTGAAAGCATGGTTCGCTAGCCAGCCACGTTATGCGTCTACAATGCAAAATTATTCCTAGATAAAAAAGACATTAGGGACACGACACAGCTGTGTGTCAAAATGAAGTCCAGCTGTATGCACATAATGTAGTACAAGGCTGCCAAGACCAAGGGCTTTTTTAAATTCTATACCGATTTTCGTCTTGGGGATACAGGAGGAGAAAGGGGCACGCATACCAGAGAGCTGCGAGCCGCACTCTGGACCCGCGACGAGCCGCAGTTTGGCCACCCTGTGCTAGATGGTTCTGGTTCTCCATCTTTACGGTTTCATCACAAATTAGTACCTAGCGTGACCAACTATCTCATTTTGGCTGGGACAGTCTCATTTGTGCCATCCTGTCATTCTGTTTCAATAAAGTCTCATGTCCCATTTTCATGAGCTGTGCATTTTTGCGAAATAAGTAAGAATTTGAAACTTCGATTTGCAACATTTCTTCCTCATTGTTTAAAAATAAAAAAAAGGAAGGCATTTGCATTTTCAACAAAGAACTCTACAAAAATGTGCGTTTTTACACTGAACTGAATAGTAGTTCAGCTTTTTCTCTGCCTTGCTCCCTCCCATCGCCTCCCGAAGTCCCGTTTTCCTATCCTAACTTTACTTATTGTGAAGGTTGCACACTCTTACTCACTGCTCTTTGGTTCTGGTTGGCATGAAAAAGAAGGCCAAACTTAGGGAACAATGTAAATATTTGAATGCATAAACAAAAAGAAAAATTTGCCTCGACTTGAGGCCTACGATGCATACCAGTTCGATCTCCAGGCTTAAACAGGGAGTTTGCTTTTTCGTCAGCTTGATCTTGAGGGATTTAGCAGCCACCGATGACCTGAGTGCTCTTACAAGGTGTTCCATGACCACATCCAGATAAATTTCATTGAACTCTTCTGAGACACCCTGCATGTTGAATTCTTGGAAAATTGTGTCCTGAAAGTAGTGCAAAAGCATAGATGCACGTGCCCAGTGATTTCCGTACACACACACGGCCTTGTTTTTCTGAAGGCATCCCCTTAATTTGCAACGACTCTTTAATGCCCACCTACCCCATAAAAATTTAGACACTTTCCCTCATTTCAATTCCTGGGGAAACCCCTGGATGGGCCTCTTATCGACTGCACTGAATGTGTACTTACTTCACAGGTGCACTGAATGCGTACTTAAGAATAGGGTTAACAGCTGCACAGGCATTAGTCGCTAGGAATCCAAAGCGTGGAACACTAAAGATGAAGCCTGTACGTTACTGTCTGTTTTTGTTCCCATAATTAATGGGCTCCTGGCCGGTGCCAATTTTAACGTTTGTGTGAATGGTACAGGCTTGAACTGCACGGTGAGCTGTAGATTTGTAGACACTGGAATGATGTATATGTCCCATGCACTCATTTCCTGCAGTGTACTAAGTCTGACTTCATTTGGTGCTTTGTAGAGTACTCAAGGATGGGCAATTTAGAGCCCAGCCGCCCAGCCCACCCTTCTACCTTAATTATGTTGCAGCAGAGACCTTGGTTCAAAAGGCAGAAGGGGAAGAAAACAAGACAGTCTGTTAAACTCTTTTCTTTCTGACCCTTCCACTTTTTTAAACATTTTTTTTTTACTTCAATGTAAGGTTAACTTAGTTCACATTACGACAGGCCTGTCTTGCACAACTTTACCTGGGGAACATCGGCCCACAAGAATCCACCGCTGCTGACAGCGTCTTCGTTGACGATAAAATAGACCGTGTCCAATGTAATACGTACGGCTGCGACTTTTGCTAACTTGGAAATAGTGTGAACGATCTCTGAAAATGAAAGAACATAGTCATATTTGCTTGCTCGTGTTTCGGGGGCTCCAATTCAGTTCTTCGGTGTTGTTAAAAGTGTTAAAAAGCGATTGAACACTTACTTGTAAACTGCTGAAGAGAGACTATGTCCACGATGCGAGCGCGAAACTTCATCTTTTGAAATTCGCGTACGGTCTGGATCTAAACGTGTTCTGAAATTTCGTTTTTTTTTGTGTGTGTGTGTGTGTGTGTGTGTGTGTTCTTTTTGTGTGTTTTGCAGCAACATTTTTTTTTAAATTTTCGAACAGCTAATTAAACCACCGAAATGACTAATGTTAAACGGTTAAACTGCGCAAAGGGAAGAAACAAAAGCAACAAACCGCCACCCAATTTTCTGCCCACATCGTCCGCAGACACCACGTGGTTTCTGCAATACTGGTTAGGTAGCGCAAAACGCGCACCAATTCATTTATCGACTAGATATTTTTTATTTATCTATCCATTCACAACTGGTTGTGATTTATATATTCATCGTTTCTTCTTTTTCCTGTTTTTGAACTTTTTCCGTTCCTCCTTTATCGCGGCGGCGGTACACGTGTACAGTGTTTACAATGTTTTGCACCTTGGTGTTGCCTTTAGTTATTCTTTTATTAGCGCCGCAATGCTATGCTGCATCAAACGACCAGCTGCTAAATAGCTTTAACGCTGCAGTCACACAATCGAAGCGACTACTAGTTATTTTCAGTACGTATGTCAAAAGGGCACTTCTGCGGTGTCACTGCGTCTCTCTCTCTCTTTTTTATTGCACTTTTATGAAGCCTAAATTCCGTCACCCAATTTTACAGCGCAGGAATGCTGCGCTTGTGCGGAATGCGTCGAAGCCGAAGAGATACTGAAGGCGAAGGCGGCTGACCTGGAAGACGACTTCGGAGTGACCACGTTCAAAGTGACCGCAAGACGGGACATCGAGGATCGTTACGGAGTAACAGCGCGTCCTAGCATCATCTTTTTCCGTGACGGCATACCTGCGCTGTACGAGGGTAATGAGGTTACGTTGTTTTCGGTTATACTCTGTTGCAGGTTAGCAGCAGCAGGACAAAAGCTCCTCCCACAAGGCCCTTCACTCTTTCCACTTTAGCGGAGCAAATAGAGCGGAGGAAACACCAATCATTTCGAGCAGAGGGTTTTGTGGGAGTAACCTGTGCTGCTATTCTTAACCTGCAACAGACTATAGCGCAACTGTCAGCTATTTGCTACCGTAACACTGTTTTACTTCGTACAGGCCAGTACCACCCCGACTCCATTATTGATTGGGTGGCTCTAACTCTGGAGCCAGCCACAAAAGCCCTTAATGACGATACTTTCGAACATCTGACACAAGCTGCTACTGGTGCAACCACAGGAAACTGGCTAGTCGTGTTGTAAGGAACCTTACTAATGGATCCTTCTCCTTTCAATTACTATATGCTTTGACACGGTGTCTGTGTTATTTCTCAAAGCTACAAGGATACTTGCGTGAAAGACGAAGCAGCAACATCTCTGCTTGAGGGTTTGTCGTCCAAGTAAGTATACAGTAACCGAATACGATTGTTTCCTTATGGTGTTATGGCTTCAATGCATGCTCTTGTGCACTTCAGGATTAAGGGAACAACAAATGTGGCCAAAGTTGACATGGAAACGTCTCCGGGCCTGGTGGAAAGGTTCAAGATAAAAGACTGTCCAACCATCTACTTGTGAGAGTGTTTCTCGTTCCCTAAGGCTCTAAACATCAGCAGTGGACTAAATGGTCCTTCTCTTTTAGCTTCCGTCTTGGCAAGATGTACAGGTATGAGCCGAAGAAACTCGATGTCAAGTCGTTGAAGCACTTTGCGGAACATCTTTACAAGAACATGAAGGCCCATCCAGTCCCAGTACCTCAAACACCATTGTAAGTGAACAATGTTACGGTGGCAAATTGAAATTGGTTTTCATGCTGACTGAACTGTGCTGTGAAGGATTACCAAGAAGCGACACTAACTAGGGAGACGCGCGGCATACACAAGCAAGTGCTTACTTGTGTTCATAGTGTTGTGTTCCTAGTCCCAGTGTCGTTTATTGGTAACCTTCGCAGTGCAGTTCAATTGAAGCATAAAAACAACCAACTAGCCCAATCTCGAGCATTGTTGACATTGGGTCCGTATCTTGAGCATACAACGTTTTAGCAAATGATATATCACTAAGGCGAGTGTCCACCCACCCGCAGCCCCTTCGTTTACGCTGCTTTGCGGCGACTCATTACACCCACCTGGCCCACCCGTACAGGCCGCTTTGCGGCGACTGACCATTCACTAAAGTGCCCTTCGATGAAAAGTCAGGGGCGGGACTTCGTTTGCTAAAACGTTGTTCGACCAACTGAGTGCCACACGTTGACATTGTTCTATTTTAAACTTTGCAGCGACAGGATGATAGAGCATATTGCTGCATTCCTCAAGGTAATATTTTTTCATCTTTTTCAAAAACCGTGCACTCCCAAGCTTGCCGTGTCATTACCAATGCACTTTATTTTTGGTAGGAACACAGGAGAGCTGTTTTGCTGGGATTCACGGCAGCATTCTCTGTTGTTTACACTTTGTTCAAAGTCTTCACCCTCAAGAATAGGGCGAAGACCGTTAAAAAAGAATGAGTACAGGAGCAGAAGCCATGTCAAATATTTTTGTACATCAAAGTTTTAAATAAAGCTAGCATTTTGTTCCAAGTTCTCACCCATGCCTCGTAGGATTGATCTTAATAATGACACAAAACAAACAAGTGTAGGGTAACTAGAACAAAAAATAGTTTCAGTGTTCACAATACACTCAGCATGCCAAAACCGAGAGCCTCATCCATCGTATAAAAGGATGCGATCAAACCTCCATTCTTTCGTCCAATGAAGTTACCACGCAAAATACCTGAAGAGCTCGATGCATGTTACTGTAGCTGGAAGTCCGCTAGGTACACCTCACACCTGAAAACTTCTCTGAAGCATAAATTGATATGGAAATCCACATTCAGAGAGTAGACTGAACTTGGTCAATCACCTTAGAATCAACACTCTACTGAAACACACACCGCGCGACACTGTAAACACAAACACGACATCGGCACTTCTTTGCATTTTACTTCTAAAGGGTATTGGCAGGCACCAAACATTGCTGCTCAAGTTAGTGCCCCAAGTGAGCACTTTCTAGAACACAAGTAGCTTCGATGACAGCCCTTCAATCTTAAGGAAAAGGTGGAAAAAAAAAGACGATGGCTCGCAAGCGCTAACGGCGTCGTGCGGTGTACGTGTTTAGTTTCCAATTAAAAGAAAAAAACTCTCGCAAGAGATTTGCAGCGGCACTCTCAAAGCCCTAGAAGATTGCAACCTTCCCTGATTTCCTGCTATCAGCACCATGCCCGCCTCGGAAGGACGCAAGAACACACCACCAGTTTTTCTCTGCCCTGCCCGTCGGGCAATATCGAAAGTAACCGCACCATTCTGTCGGTCGAATGTCGGTCCCACATTCACACGTTCATGTTTCTGATGGTCACCACAAAGGCGTCGCCCACGGTGTCCGGCCTGGGACGTCCGGGCTGGAAGTTGAGGCCCGGTCGGAGCTGGGAGTGGGGCTGCGAGGGGCAGGCGCAGCAGCCGCCCCTTCCAGGAGAAAGGCGACGGGGTCCCTCGACACCGGCAGGGGTGAGATGGTGGCCACCTGCCTCTTGGCGAGCACCACGTACCTCTGGCGCCGCTCTGCAGAGGAGAGTGTCTTGGGCGGAAGAGGCGGCGGCGATGCCACCGGGGTCGTCTGACTAGACTCAGTCTCCCCTTCGAAGGTGAACTCTTCTTCGTCGGGCAGGGAGGGGGCCGAGGTCGCGTCCGACAGCTGGCTCCCGCCGCCGCCCGTGTCGGCAAAGTCTCGGGACGTCCAGGTGTCCTCGTCGGACGAGGGACGCGCGGGCGGGGCGGCGACACTCAGGTTGGGCATGGAGTGGGCGTGCGCCCGGGCAAGGGCCGTCCAGGACGGGTCTGTGGTCGGGACCGGGCCGCTCGAGTCCGACGGCAGGGTGGCGGCCGCGGTGGGCGTGGCAGTCTCCGTCGCATTGTTGCTGCTCTCCTCGACGGAGGTCTGCTTAGAGGGCACCGTCCTCTCGCAAATGACCCGGATGGTGCGCCCGAGGCCCGAGATGACGGCGCTCTCGTCGTGGCGCTCGAGCGTGCCCTTCCTGCCCCCGCGGAAGGCCGCGCCTCCGCCGTTGCGCAGGTTCTCGTGCCTGAGGAGGCTCAGCCTCCGCGAGATGCACAGGGGGATGTTGGAGAGAGACTTGAAAGGACTGGGCTGCCGCTTGCGCCGGCTCCGTGCGGGCAGCGTGTTGAACACTAGGCTGCCCTTGTGCAGGAAGCAAGGCACCTCCACGAGGAACGAGTCGCCCTCCCTCGTCGCCTTCCCATCGGCCGTCCGCCGAGAGCACATTCCCGGATAGTCTCCCCCGATCGTGAGCACCACGTGCCGCTGCGCGGAGGGGGTGCTCATTTTGGAGGAGCACTGCGAAGCCTCCCCCCGCGTGCCGGCCACATCCGCTACGCCGCGCTGCCCTGACTCTCGGCCGTCTCCGGCGACGCACCCCACGTCCTCGAGGGAGGGCGGCTGCGAGTAGGGCGGGGGCGGGCCCCAGAAGTAGGCCGGGATCTCAGCGTAGCCACAGGGGGCCTCCGGGAAGCCCTGCGGCCCGAACCTGGGGTTCATCTGAAGGTGATGGAACACGCCGTCGTTGGACCGCGTCCTTCGGTGAGCCGCGGCACTCCTTGCGCTCCGCGAGTGGCCGGCCCTTGCTTCTGAGTGCGCGGCGTGACTGCAGCCGTTGCGCCACGGACTGGGAGACCCGGGAGAACCCAGCACCTCCGTCGGAGACGGAGTGGAGCATCGCCAGCCGTCACGGACCAAAAGGCGCTCCACGGCGTTGCGGCTGGGCCTCTGGGAAGAGCGGCCGCGACGGCTGCGCGCCCACGGCAGCCACGAGAGCGGGTGCCTGCGGCTCGAAGGTGCCCTCTCGTGGCCCGCAGCGGTCGGACGGGCGGCCCGTGACAGCTCCTCCTGGGTCGGGCGCTCCGGTCCCACCGACTGTGGGGTCAGCAGCCGGTAGTCGAGCACGTCCCAGAGCGGCCACGGGGCGCACATGTCATTGTAGCAGGCGCAGAACGTGTGGTTGGGGTGGCGTCGGTACAGCAGCCGGCGACGCAGCTCCAGCTGCAACGGGCAGTACAAGCGTTGACAATCGAGATGAGTGTGAAGGAAAAACAATGTAGTAGACACTTAGAGAGCTGTCCCTTGAAGTTGTTTGGCAACTTGGGCAAAGAATCTAGAAAACCTCTAAAGTCGCTTTTTTTTTAAATGTTTATTTATGAATGTTGTTTACCCCTACAGGGGCCGTGACAGGTATGGGGTAGAATTTCACGTGTCGTATATACTACGATACAAGTTCACATAAAATGTATAATAAAAAGAAAAGAATCACGGATAATGTCGCCTATTAGTCAAACCCGTTTATAACGAACAGCAGGAAACGCTACCCTCAGTTCGATATAGCAAGTAGTTCGATATAGCAAAATACATTTACAACAAACTTCAACGATGAGCTCGTTGTGAGGCAAGAGCTTCTCTTTCTTTCTCATATCTTCACTTACGCCTTGTAACAATGTGCTGAAAAGATTTTTTTTTCTTTTTTTTTTCATCTGTGCAGAGTATTTTTTAGCTTTCTCCTTTTCTGAATCGCTTCTCTTAGCTCAATGTTGTTCACAACTTGAGCTTTTGGAATTTTCTTTCTTTTCTACTTGTTTTTTTTTGGGGGAAGGACAGGCTAGAAGACGAATGTTTTCGCGTTTTTGGAAGCCTTTCAGGGGGAAAAAGTTCGATATAGCCAATATGTTGTTCGTTATAAAACATACTTTTTACATGCATTTTTATTTAAATTTTTCGTGAGTTCAATATTGACAATAATTCGCTGTACGTGGGTTCGTTCTAAACGGGTTTCACTGTAGTAGGCCTGAAGCCCCTTCATGTTTTAAAGGTAGCGCAAGGTGCGTCGAAGCACAAGACACGTGCAACGTGCAGTCCTTGGGAACATCATGGCGGCACAGCGCAGCACTGAGCTAGATTTTAGACATTATGTTTTTCCAAGAACTAGCGCGCGGCACGTGTCTCGAGCATTTCCACAACAATGAATGGCTCACGTTTCCCAGGATAGAGGGGATTTAATTAGGCCAACTTTAAGTGTATAAAACGCTAAAAGAAAAAGTGTAATTGAAACGCACTACACTTCAATAGTACAAAAATCAATCCGAACAGTCAACGCTAGTTATCACTTCCTGCGACGAGAACAAGAAAAACATTCAATAGGGAGTTATAGAATAACGTACGCAATTTTAGCGCACGCTAGCGCTAAAGTTAGCGCTTGTATTAGCGCACGCGACGCAAGAGAGTTTTAGAATAGCGTTTCTCCGTCGCGACGCAAAATCCCAAGCATCTCGCGCTTGCGACGCCACCAAGATACAGTCACAATTTTTATTTCACACACGAAATGCTGTAACTTTAGAAAAAAAAAAAAGTTTTGGTCCAGAGTAGCATTTTAGATTAGTTTAAACATGAGAATGCGACGAGAGCTGTTGACCGGTCGTGTCCGCTCGCGTCACCTCGGCAAGAGAGGTCTCGTGTACTGACCTTCCCACATTGTACCTTCGCCGAGAAATGTTCGCACGTCGCAAGCATCAACTTGCCGGTGATCGTTGCCAAACCGAGTACAATGTCGTTCCGTATTGAAAATCGCAGTCGCGAGGATGCCGCCGATGTCGCACCCACGACGCCGCCGAAGCAGCCGCCGACGTGATCCTGGGAGCCGCCATTTTTTTAACTCTGCTCGTCTTGGCTTTAGCCAACTTCTCATCACGAATCCTCCTTGGAGAAGCGCAAAGACTCTTTGCGTACGCACGCTATTTCCGAGAAATAGCGCACGCTAAAATTGCGCACGCAAGCGCAAAACCTGGTTTGCGTTCGGAGCATGCGCAGTGGCGACGGCGCTATTTTTTGCGCACGCAAAGCTTTAGCGTGCGTTATTCTAAAACTCCCTAATGGGTGTTATATACTAGTCGATGTCGCGAGATCTTTCCTATTTACGGAGTGGGTCCTCGCGACAGAAGGAGCCGCGTCAAATATAAAGAAGAAGACTGCTGTGTTCTGAAACCGCTACACGTCTCCATATTGTCTCGTCGGCTCCGGAGTCTTGGTTTATAACAGTGGCGACGAGCCAGGACAATGAAGCCACCCACAGCGAGGGGGATCCTTCGTCCATCCTAAGAGCGCACAAGTCTGCGGGTTTTTCAAAGATGAATCACCAGCTGCCAGAGTTTGACGAAGACAAGGACAAATGGAGTATGTACCTCATCAAGGTAGAGGCATACTTCGAGGGCAATGAGGTTACAAATGATGCGAAGAGACGAGCATTGCTCGTAGCGGCACTAGGTACCAAAACAGTTCGAGTACTCTGTGGAAGAGTGGCTCCACAAAACCTAGTGCTCTAACATATGCTGAGGTGGTAGCAGCTCTAGATGTGCACTACGATCCGAAACCAAACAAAATATCTGAGAGCTCTAGGTTTTTCAATCGTCAAAAAAAGGGAGAGTCGATTCACGAATTCATAGTCGAAATCCGTAGAATAGCGGATAATTGCAATTTTTAGGCGATGTTGGACAGAATGCTGAGAGACAGGATCGTCTGTGGCGTGCGGTCAAAGAACCTTCAGAAGCAACTGCTGTCAAAAAGGGAACTGACATTAGCAGATGCAGAAGCGCTAGCCGTAGCGGCTGAAGCTGCTGAATTGGACGTCAAAAGAATGACTCGGGATGAACCCTCGGAAGTCCTCAGGATGAAGGTCCAAGGAAAGAGGTCCGAAAAATTTCGCCCACGACAACAACACACAAGGGTTTGTGAGCAATGTGGAAGCCGAGAGCACGAAGGTAACCGCTGCCAGTACAAAGGAACAACATGTTTCCACTGCGGAAAATGTGGTCACTGGGCCCGGAATTGTAAACATCCTGGGCAACAGAGGTCATATCCCAGGCCGCATGTACAAGCCAAAGCACTAGAAGCAGCAGGGAGTTCGTTGGAGGAAACGGAAACCGAAGACGTTAAATGATATGGAGCTTGAAGACCAAAACTGTGGATCTGGTTCCAGCAGTGCGACGCAAGTTCTCTTGGGGCGGAGTCGATCTGCTGATGGAAGTAGACACTGGATCACCCGTCTGTGTCATCTCGCGGGAGGTCTACACTCAGCATCGTGAACACTGGCCTAAGCTTCAAGCATTGCAGGTGAAACTGTTCTGCTACCTAGAAGAATACCCGTGCTGGGTGAGCTGCACATGCAACTCTCGTACCGAGGCAACCCTAGTACAGTGCAGTTTGTGTTGAACTGGTGCGGTCCATGTTTGTGTGGACATGATTTAATTTTCAAGCTGAACAAGGCCGGCACCTCTGTGTTAAGCCTTACAGGCAATGTCGTGCCACTGAGTAGCAGACC
>JAZHYW010017404.1:0-119580 GCA_037355805.1 Ixodes ricinus
ACCTCGTGGATTGCAACCTGATATTGCCGGCACAGGTAAAGCGAGCTCTCCCGGAAATAGCGCGCTTGAGACGAGTAGCAGGTGTACGAACTCCTGGGTCGGCACAGCAAGGCCCGTGGCCTCCTTTCAGGGTTTCGGATCACCAGAGCAGCGGGTCACGTTCACGTCGGCTAATGATGTACCCTTGAGCCTGCAATATTACGGGCTCAGACGCAGATGTATTTGAATATGTGTTGAACTTCACTGCGTGAGTCATCCTTTTATTTCAAGTCAATCACCACCAGGCTTGTGCTGCAACGGGCTGTGACTCAGCTTTGCCGGCTGGTTGTACTGTGTACGCTAAGGCGAGATAGACGGTTAGCAGCGGGCCTTGGATGCCAGCAAACAATGGCTCAAGAAATCCGTACCTAATGACCTGCGACAGAAGATGCTCTGACTCCACTCATGGCACGCCACCTGGTTCGAGTCCCCGACTACGCAACACATCTCACAAGAGAGAAGAGGACGCATAGAAAAATAGTTTGGAGTATCGGAAGGAACCTTTGGTCAGCATGGTAACAATGCCCCAGAATTCTCGTAACCCTAATGCCCTCAAACGTTAAAAAAAAATGCGTTCCGATTTTTTTTTTCGGAGGGAGGGGGGGGGGAGTGTTTTTTAATAAGCCTGACGAAATACATTTTACCCTGATTGTATCGAGATACGAATGAACATTCTAAATGTATTTCGATACAGGGATGCAGATACTGGTGAAAAAAATGTATTGCGATACAGAAATAGAGATACGAAATGTATTTCTGAAATACAATCCCGATACATTTGTATCGCGATACTGCCTAACCCTGCTTTGGAATTACTTTGACATTACATTTGAATGCATTGAGGCAGTAGTTTGTGCTAATTTTATTTACCATATGCACCAACACAGTGTTTACAAAACAAGCACTCGTTAGCTCACACAGCGCGTGTGCAGGTACCAGACTGAGAACAACGAGGCGCTGCGTATGCGCAGTGCCGACAGCAGGGCCACTGTAGTGATGTGACGTAAAAGAGCTGAGTTGGTCTATATGTACCAAAACTCAGATCTTCTCGTTTACGGCGCAACAGCCTTATGCGCCTCAAAAGTGAAGCATACTGAATAGTGGTTTTGCTGGCGCACACGACATAAGTGTTAAACATGATGAATAGCGTTTTTAAACGTGACTCCGAAATACAGTCGACTCACCGGTTTCTCTGTTCATTCAACGGAGAAGATTCTTACTAAAAGGGTGATATGATTCCGTCGTTCTGATTTAGAACCTGCAATGGCAGCTCGATCTTGCAAGGAGTCGTCGCGTGAAACGAGTCCTGTCCACCTCGGGCGATCTCTTATTCTATAGCAGTGGAGATGAGGGAGCCCGCGAACAGCTTTATTCCGCGTTCAAAACAGAAAAGGGAACGCGTTCCTTTCTACACCCTCCACTGCATTGCTAAGAAAAATTGTCCTCTCGGTCATTTCCTTTCAAGGAGCATTTTCCGCAAATACCCAAAGGGCCCAAGTTTTTGCGCATTGTCACACAAAGGGCCTGGATAGTTGCTCAACAGAAGCGTCGCCAATATGAGCGCAAGGCTGCGAGCTTCCTAAATTGTGTACTTTCCTTTCCAACTTTCCAAGGGAAGGCAGCGAGGCATACCGCGAGTGGCACCTGCTTTGCTCGAGGACGCACGATACGTTCTGGGGCTTTGACAAGGCATTTGGAATTAACTATTTATTCCGGTCGTTTGTTGTTTACAATGGTCCAAGCTTTCGGTTTGACTTTGCTTGACGAAAGTACAAGGCTGGGGATCTGTTTGTCTTGTCCTCTCAGGTTTTAAATTATGTTTAACTCACTGGTGATGTGCCCGTCACCTTGTAGCCTATGAACAGTGGAAGCTACGTATTTGTTGGATCAGTCACACGTCTATCGTTCGCCACGTAACTACGCTCTAGTTTATACCTACGCGCAGAGAAAGGGACGGGTCAAGTGATGAACGTAAGCTGTTTGATTGGTTCCGCTTAGCTTGCAGTTCCCACCTCACTGTCAGCTTAGGGATGTACGAAGTATAATATCGTCGTGCTGCCACGACACCTTGGACCTGTCGTGCCTGGAGTTCGTAAGCCGTGGCCTTCTGCGATGTCTACACGTAAGCTTTTCTCCTACGCCTTTCCAGCCCTCTTTTGTGCGTCTGTCCAGCTCTTCGTACGAGGCTTTGGGCTCAGGTGGCTGTCGTTTATTTCGTCCGATGGTCTTTCACAACATTTCACCATGCGAAATAATTTGCCTCTTCTTTAAAGCTTGGAGACAAACTTTCTAATTTAGGACAAAAGTGATTTTGAAATTAATTAGTAATTTTTTTCGAAATTACTGCCTGAAAGTAATTCATTACATTACTGAATTACTAGCTTAGAGAAGTAATTCATTACATTACACATTACTCCGAAAAAGTAATTTAATTACTGTAATTACATTACAGTAATATCATTACTGCCATCTCTGCTCAAGATCGGCGCGCCTGCAACACTTAAAAAAGATCTACCGAGCGCAGGAGCAATTACCCATTTATAAGTTTATGCAGAAACACAGCCACGAACAGTTCATTTGGTAGACAAAAGTGGAAGGGAAAAAATGTTAGTATATATTCATAGTTATAATAAAAGCGGCGCTTAAAAGAATGTTTCATATACACCTTCGAATAACCTTTTCTAAACATTTTCAAGGCTCAAGCTTGCGTTTTAGACATCGATTTCCATGTGACAGGCGCAAATGCATGTCGTGACCACACTGAAAAGAAATAAGAGTTGGGGTTTCTAAAATTATTCGTCAATCGCGTCAATCCTTACATTTTACAGTCATTGCCCACGGCAAAGGATATTAAGCTTCTGAAAGTTAAGCCACTAAGAACACATACGCCAAAATCTTTTATGAGCGATACACGCTGTATGGGTATTCCGTCGAGATTATATCTAAAATCAACAACAGCATGCCGTCGGAAAAAAGAGAACACCTGTTTTTGTGTGTGTGTGTGTGTGGGGGGGGGGGGGTTCAGAGACAGTTGATTTAGCTTACAACACTCAAGAGTTAAAGACACAGCATTTTGTAGTATATTACAGTCTAAGATAGTGTGAATGCTCATGAGTAACTTAATATTATTAATAAAAAGTATCAGTTAAGAACTACTTACGCAAGACACTACATCATTATAAATATCAAAAATAAAAAAGGGGGCCGAGGATTGATCCTTGAGGAAAACCCGATGTCGAAGAAAATATTTTGGAGAGATTGTCAGCAAATCAAACAGTGTTCGAACGAGATTACAAATAGCTTTCAAACCATCTAAGCAGATGCCGACAAACTTCATATGAAAGACATTTTTATGTAATTAGAATTCACGACTCACTGTGTCAACTTTTTCGACATATGAAAATATAATGTATCTATCTGAACTCCATTCATAACAACAGGCGCGGCATACTCTAAAAAATACACAAATTTGTCTCCACAAACCGGTCACTCACAAAGCCATTCTGCACGGTTGTAAGTTTCTGACGAAAATAAAGAAGCATTCGCGCAAGTATAACAAGCACAAAAACCTTGAAAAAGCAACAAGGTGATGTACTTTGACGATAATTTGTAACAACGGAGGCACCACCACTCTTTAGAATGAGTACAATCACAGATATTTTCCAAAATGAAGGAAAGGTCACGACCTTAGGTACATTTTAAAAATATGTTTCAGAATAGAAATTAAAAGTTCACTACATTCTTTGTTAATAAAACTCGGTATACCATCAGCACCATTCGATAACTTTGGTTTCAGCTTCCTAACTGCTTCGTCGATTTCACCAAAATCAACACGCAAAGACAAAACGTTTCAAGACTGTGATGGCGTAGGCGAGCTGGTGTAGATTTACCATTTTCTTGAACCACCTGAGACTTGGCGGAGAACTAGAAGAACCAAAAGTGGAAGGGTCGGGGTCAAAAAGACACAAGGTGTCGTCTCAATCTCAGCTGAAACGTGTATTTAGCAACACTTCCATATATACCAAACTCTCAAGCGTCGCCAACCAATCACTGCATTTAAAAAAAAACGAAAACTTCATGTCCAAAGCCAAACAAAAGCCATGATTTATTTCTATGATTTGTCATTGCCCCTAGTAAACACAAGCACTTTTGCCTTATCTTCCGGCAGTCCGAGCTTTTACAGACACAAAGAACCCCCCTACCTATATTAGAATCCTGACCGAACGTTCTGAACAAACTAATAAACACCCTAGCATAAAACAAAATTGACAAGAGTGGTAAGATTTGCAGTGTTACCCAGATCGGTTTTCAAGAAAAGCAAAGGAATCATTAAGTTCCCTCTTTTGTGAGTGGAGCAGCAACATTTGCAAAGTGAGGAAAATGTTATCTGGGCTGTTTAGAGAAAACGAGTCTGAGAGTACGGCCAGGAACTTGATGAATGCCAAGCAGTCAGCGTTGAGTTTGAAGTTCTTTTTGAAAGGTCACAAGCCGGAGTTGCCTCTCCGCGCTGTCATTAACGAAAACGGAATGTGGCAAAAAGCAGTATCCAGTTTTTGCAACAGGAATCAGAGTATGTACAGCTTGAGAATTCTCTATCACTGAGAAACACTAATGATTGATCGGTAGTTTGGAAAGTCATGATGACAAAGAATGCTCGGCATTCTCTGTGAATATCACGGATCTCTATTATTCTGTGGAAAAGCGTAGATTAATAGTGGAAAGGGAGAGTGGAGCACTGCAGCTAAATTCAGTTGGGTTGCAATGCGGCTTCGGCATCTCGGTTGAAAATTTGTTTTGACAATCTTGGAGCAGTATCTTCAGTCAATGGTAGTAGAGTATCAGGGAAGTAAATATCTGCAGAAAGATTTTGCATGCATGCATACGTTCGTCAGTGGCCCCGGTTTTGGCAAAAATTTACCTTAGCTCTTTAGATTGCGCTGTGGTTAATGGACTGAAGGCAATGCCACCAGACAGTTGTATAGCCAAACGTCATGTTGACGACATCCTGGTTTGTTCCTTTCAGAGGGGAGCTGGAGGGAAAGTAGAAAAGTTAATTAGGTCAGAAGCCCCAGAACTGAAGTTTACTTTAGAAAAGCCAGAAAGTGATGTGTTATAGTTTCTGGACCTGAGGATTCATGTCGGCAAGAAGTTGTGTTAGGAATATGGTAAGGACAATCCGAAGCCAGTCCTTCCAAAAAGGAGCTGCCATTCCTAAGAGTGTAAAGGCGGGAGTCGTTAGGTCGCTAGTCAAGAATGCTCTGGACCGGTCGTGCGTACATTACATAGAGAAGGTAGTGAAGGGGCAGTTGGGAAAGATTTGGGCATGCGGGCTATGGAGACGGTTTTATAAAAAGGCAAGTGACTCTAATGACCAAAGAAAAGGAAATGGGAGTAGAGAAATCCGAAGGGAACGTACGCGGTAATGCCGTGCTACCATGCAGTTTCGCACAATCTGAAAAGTTGTGCGAAGAAGGTTGGAGTCAATATATTATTTAACACAGACTTCGAGTTGGGTAATCTCGCTCAATTCTTACGAGAGAGAAAGGGGTGCCGAAAAGCCAATCGAAAAAAATCGGTGCCGTGTGAAAACCTAGTAGAGTACGAGATACTATTAGCGTGTGGATTCAAATATGTTGGGAAACCTCGAGATGTGTGAATGTCAGAATAACAGAGCCCAAGAAAAACGTAAAGATCCAAGTTACCAATTCACATTTAGCAAAGAATGTACAAGAGGTCTAACAACTGCACGGCAGACTGGTTGGGAACAGAAGTCGTGTGCAGAGAGGTGAACGATGTCAAAAGGGTAGTGAAAGAGACGGTTATTACTGATTCTATAGGCAACTGCATAAGTCAGGCATCACTGGTTCTGGGTCGCACTTTCCAGGTCCTTATTGCGTGTGTAATGTGGTTGGTTGATGTGTGTGGGTCTTTTCGCATTGAAAGTGAACTGTCTAAATACATATATATTTTTTAAGCAAGGGTGTTTTTTGGTCGACCGTGTGATGTGGTTGGTTGATGTGTGTGGGTCTTTTCGCTTAAAACATTAACTGTCTAAATAATTTATTTTTAAGCAAGGGATTTAAAAAGTGGTAGTGGGTTCTTTGTGACTGTAGAAGCTTGGACTGCCGGAATATAAGGCAAGAGTGTTTGTGTGTACTAGGACGATGACACATCCGGGAAATAGGTCATGTGTTTTGTTTTGCTTTGCACCTGTGAAGTTTGGGTTTTTTGAATGCAGTGATTGGTTGGCGACGTTTGAGGTTTTTGTATATAAGGAAGTGTTACTAAATAAAGTTTCAGTTGAGTTTGAGACGACACCTCCTGTCTTTTTGACCCTGACCCTTCCACTTTTGGTTCTTCCATCTCTCCATTCAGTCTCAGGTGGTTCAAGAAATTGGCGAAAAGTCATTAGAGTTTATTTTTGTTCCCATGCTGTTGTGCTATTTATAAAGATTTAAAGGGCGAGGGAAAACTAAAGGCTGCTGCTGCCTGAGCTAGGTCGAGTAGAAAATTGATGGTGTGAATGGACGATTCAGCGTAACCTAAACCAATGCATTATTGATCTTAATGTAAGGTTGCTAACAAGTTGGGAAATATTAAGCATGACAAAAACCCGAGTTTGCGGATAAAAACGACAGATACACTGAAAGGTATTTTGTGTCGTGTCGTTTTTACCCGCAGTCTCGGTTCTTTTATACGCTGACTATATTTATGTCAATTTTACTCGTAAAATGAATCATAATTAGTCTTGGATGAACAATGAGCTGATATAAAATGAGGCTAAATAAAATGCACTGTAATTACTTTCTTATTTGACAGCACCTGTGGTTTCCAAACGGACGACTTTTCTCTCAGGGTTTCGTCCGACAAACCGTATAAAATGATTTTAATCAAAACTTGGAAAAAATCGTGTACCTTGCCTACATCCGGCCTATTACCTTGTACACTGTGGGGGCCTTTTTTAATGCTTTGGTAAGAGTACAAAACCATGCCACCTGCCGTTTCCAGAGCCAGTACGACCGATCACCAAGAGTTCCTATTATAAAAGTAAAAATCACTAGGTTGGTGTCCGTTCGAGCTTCGTTTGAAAAAATGCACAATTAAGATTTTTATATAGCATTTATTTAAAAAAACGGGTGTCAAATGCACCTTATCTTCTAAACCCAAATTATTTTTCTCATTGAAAACATCATTTATGAAATTGAAAAGAATACAGCACAAGTACAGAGCTGTGAGAGAATGCCTGTTCCTGTTAGGACAGTGAAAGACAGCAATACAATAGATGTATCGATTGTTTGTTCTGAAAATGAAGCACAAATCATCGATTTGAACACAGTGCCCTAGATGTGGGGAGGAAGTTTATTTCACACATTTGCGTTTTGTCCGAACTGAATTCTTATGATTTCTTCTGGCGAGAGAACACACTGGCACGCTGCCGTCATCTTTGATGTGAGCATAGAACTGCACTTCACTAGAAGCAATGTTTTGCGGTATTTTCGATATAAAATGTATGCACTGATTACGAGAAATGCTATCAAATTGCCAATGTTTCCTCGAACCAAGAAGCAAAAAATGATGCGCAAAAAGTATAGGAAATGTGCGAAATTAAAAAAGTGTTCTACAGTCACCCAACAGATGGCTGTGGACCCATCGGCGTACTGCAGAAATAATTAGTGTGATATAACGAAAGGGATATGGTCACGAATGAAAAGGCAATGAAACAAAAAGTAACTGAGGAAATTAAACGTTTAATGGGGCAGAACTTGTGCCCAAAACAAAAAGGAAAAAAAGGATAAAGCGTCGTGGGCGTCGAAGGCGGCGAAACAGCTGGATCGAGACGCTGAGGCGAAACTGACTTTGACTCGCCACGAAGCCCCTTATATACAGGGTGTCACAAAAAAATATTTACACGCTCTTTTTTACCGCAAAAATAAACTAGGCATCACCGAACGCTCATTCTCCGCCCAAAGGTAGAGCTAGAGGTCACAACCAGATGCCAAAGTTTCAGCCCGATCCGATAACTTAATCAAAAGTTATAATTGATTTTCTGAAAATTTCAATGGGAAAATGGCGGCCGACAGAGTTTTCAAACACATAGGGCTCTATGGCACCAGAAACCGAAAACTTTCAAAAATGGGCTCCATTTTCCCATTGAAATTTTCAGAAAATCAATTATAACTTTTGATTAAGTTACGAATCAGAACTGAAACTTTGGCATCTGGTTGTGACCTCTAGCTCTGCGGCGAAGTGAGCGTTCGGCAATGCTAGTTCTCTTGCGGTAAAAAGACTGTGTAGAATTTTCTTTGTGACACCCTGTACACATGGGCTTCTGGAATGATCGGCGTAGAAGGTTCGACGCGTAGAACATTTGGACCTCAAACACGCAACAGGATTTTAAAATTTACCCAGAACACTAAATTGCAGGAATAAACAAGACATGCGTCGCTCCCAGGACTCGAGCCATGGCTTTTCGCGTGGAAGGCAGGCACGCTTAGCGAAAATCATGAACGCGCGGAACGAACATCCACCGCCATTGAGAAATAACGGGCATAGCAGACACGATGGCGTTGCCGCGGGTACACCAGGCGAGGCACATACACGGTGTCAGTAGCACGCTTAGCGAAAACCACGAATGCGCAAAACGATCATCCGCCGACGTTGAGAAATCTTGAGGCACAGACTTTTTCGCTCGCTGGATGCTTCCTGAAGCCGGACGGACAAAGAGACATAAGAAACAGGTCACTGAAAGATATTTTCTTTTCATCTGCACATCTGCACTTGGAAGATACAGGTCGCACACAGGGAACGAGGCCGAGACTGAGCGTCCGTTTCTGGCCGGCCGTTGCTCGTTGACGGACAAAGAAACCGGTTTTCTTCAAAAGTGTCAGCAAAACGACCCTCTCGCATTTTCCCACGAACCCATTGCGAGGGAGAGAGAGGGTGCGTGGGGACTCGTGCTTTGGTGCGAGGCACCATAATCATACCCCCAGTCCCTGGCTCGTCTCGGCTTCCCCTCCCATCGCGTCGGCTTCGAGTAAAGTTAGGTAAACAGGAAGCGAGTCACCCGTTTCGGGTAAGATTAAAACCGAGTCGTCTCGTACACGATAGTGGCTGCGGTGGCATTCCAGCGAAATCTGGAAACCCGATGCAGGTGAAATTCTAGCGAAATCTGTTTGCCGGCGAATTATCTAGCAAAGACTAGAAACAGGTTTCGTACGAAAACGGGTGAAACTGCCCACCTTTTTGGATCCTCAAAACAGTTCGCTGCACGCCTTTCTTGAGTATTGCAACGTCGTCCCGAGCTAAAACTCGCACTCACAAGAACGCCACTGCATTGGCGGGCACCAATACAAACTCAGTCCCCCTGCTCGTCTTGGCTTCCTTGCCTTTAGCCGTTCCCCTTGCGTCGGCTTCCAGCTAAGTTCGGTGTCCGGCAAACGAGAGTGGCTTCCGGTAGGATTCCAGCGACGGGTAATCGAAAGTGGTTCTGATAAAAATTCCAGCGAAAGTGGCTGCCGGTAATATTTCTAACAAAGACTGATAAATTACGCTGGTTTCTTGTGAACATTAGCGAAAATTAACCCGTTTCCACTGAATGTCACTGGAAGTGTTTGCCGGATATTAACCGAAAGGCGCTCCGGTATAACGTCCAACAAAATATGGTAACTGAAAGTAGCGGCCGGTAATATTTCTACCAAAAAACTGGTAAACTACGCTGGTTTCTGGAGAAAATGAGTGGAAATTAACCTGTTTCCACCGAATATCACTGGAAGTTTTTGCCGGAATTTTTGAATAGGGCAGGCGGACATACTGGACTACTCCTTCCGGGCGTCGAGGAAGCAACGGCATCGGTGTATCTCGCCGGGGTGGCGCCGTGGCTTGGCGGTTAGCTTGCGGCGGTCGTCGGACCATGGCGGCGTAGCTAAACGTCCCTTCCTCTGGCGTCGTCGTGTTGATCGGGACTTTAGGTTGGAAGCCTCGGTGAAACTCCTCTCGAACAACCTCGGCGAGCGACAGTGCGGATGGGCGATCCGCAGCGGGGAGCATCGTTGCGGAGTTCTTCCTCGGCGATTTCGCGGACGATTTCCCAAGGCCGTCGACACCGGCGGTGTTCAGGTCCGGTCGGCAAGATACGACGGTTGAGGACTGGCACGCCGGCGAGTCGATGGTAATGGCTTGCTCGGGCCGAGAGCGTGCGCTCGATGTTGGTGGCTTCAGCAGCCGAATGCAGCTAACAGAGTTCCCGGTTGGGCCGATAGGGGCGCCGCGTCGCTGGCTTCTCTCTCGTACGTCCATCCAAAGAGCAGATTTGTAGGTCTACCCACCCGACTCCGACCAGACTGCTATGCTTATATTCGCCGCTATGATTTTGAGCGCTGGCGACGTGTATATGATCTCCGCTACCGAAAGCGAAGCACTCTGGGCTCTTCCGACCAATCAGGAGCGAGGGGAAACGACCGTTTTTGTCTTTTTTGTTTTGTTTGCGCTCGCTCGTCACTCCAAGTTTTCAAACCGTTCCGCGCGTGCTGAAATCGAAAGTGCGGATTTTACGGCAGTACTAGCAGTACGGTGCAACGCTGCTGCGCGCTTATAATAATTAGAGACGTACGTCTCTAATTTGACAGAGATTCTGCCGAGTGTGTTGCGTGCCTCATGACGGCGTACTACGGAGTCTACAGCGCGGCGAAGTGGTGTAACAATTCTTCAAAAGAACTCGGAGTGCTCATTCTTGCGGTTTCCAACAGACGACAGGTGAACCTCTATATCAAACTTTTTTTGTCAGCGTTCGAAACTCGATCTTTCCATTAGAGCATCGAAATGGATTGCGTATGCAAATCGCCAGGACTTTGGAAGCCTGCCCGGCTTGCCGACGAGCAAGCTGCGCCAGCGTCGTTTGTGCAGCGAACACTTCGGCGCTACCGCGTTTGCAAGCTGTTGGAAGATTCGTTTGTGGAAAAACGCGTGCTTCACCGTTCTTGTTACGAATCCGCTGCTTCAAGGACTTGTTCCTCCAGGTGAGTTGCTGTCAGAGCAATCTTCAGGTAACTTGACAGCTTCGTTTTTATATCTTAGGATAGAGTACCGAAAAACACCTACAGTCAGAGATGTAGTCACTCCAAAACAGTAGTTGTTTTCTTTCTTTCTTAATTGCATTGCCTATTAGCGAGTTTGTTTATGGTTTATTTATCGTTTATTCTTATACAGCTCACCTGCAAGCCTTTTGCTTTATTTCAGTGTTGATTTGTTTGGGTATTCAGAATTTTTGTTTGTGGGAGTTGTTTATAGAGCCATTTAGATAATTCGATGATGAGTGCTTTTCTCTTAGTTTGTACATTAAAGTAATTAATTTCGTTTTACATATTGGACAACTTTTACTGCGTTTACTGCCTACTACAGTTCTTGGTTCCCCTTGGAGGGCGGTGGACTGCCAACGGAGTTTGTAGATACGTGTTTGAAATACCGCAACTCATTTGAATGGTGTTTAATAAAAAATACATTTCAATGAACGTGCTGTTTCTGTTTTATTGCACTGGTAATATCACTCGAAGCGCAGTTGTTGTGAAGTATATCGCGCGCGGCTCGTCTGCTAGACCGGTGCCGTGCTGGCCGCTCACAGCGGCCGGCGCGACACCAGTCTAGCAAGCAAGCCAGAAGAAGAAAAAAAATGGGGGGGGGGGGGGGGGGAGAGGAGGAGGCGAGGAGGGCGCACGGCGCACGCCAACGACAGTGGTGGCGCCATCTGGCAGTCTTTCGAGACAGATTTTCGTCTCCGACCGTACGTATGTTCGCCTTTCTGCCACTAGCGCCTTGTGGCGCTAGTTTCTCCTTACCACGGTGGAGGCTACAGCTGCACTCGGCTGGCTTCAGCACAGAGTAACATGCACAAGGTAAAGAGCGGACACTGCCATAGGCCCCAGCGGCCCAGATAAACGAGTGAAAGGTAGCGCTCCTAGCGGGCGGCATTAAGCATAATCTCATTCCGGTTCTGGTCAAGTTCGTTTCGGTTTCGGTTTGGGCGTTTCTGCTCCGGTTCTCCGGTACTCTTCTCTCTCTCTTTCCTCCCTCCTCGCTCCTCGCTTGGCTCTCGGGAGCTCATCGACTCCCGAAACCACTGTTTTTTTGTTTGTTTTTTGTTTTCTAATATTGACGCACTTTTTATTTTTATTTTACAATAGAATTTGTGCAAAAATGTGTCAAACAATATTACAACTTACTTCACAAAACAGAGGTGTATTTCTTGTTCTTTTCCTATTGTAAAACATTGAAGTTACACAATTGCCATATTGACTCCTGGCTGATGGAGCATTTTGGGGTCAACAACAGTAAGGGGTTCAAAAGCATTTTATTGGACCATATTCATGCATACAGGATTTACTTCAGAAGCTCTGTATGTTTTATACGAAACGGATACTCTCCAAAATAAATTAAAATGAAGAAGTTCGGCCCATCGTACATTTCGTAATAGAGTCCTGGTGGAACCAAGTTAACAAAAACTCTTCCACAGAGAGCATGCTGAATGATCCATTCACTTTCACGCCGACTTGGGCACGGGAAGTAAGTACAGAAATACATAAGACATCGTTATCATTACCAGTCATAAGAGTATGATAAGAGTGCGAAGCCACACACCGGATAGTACATATTCCAAATCTACGGCTAATATAAAAAACACCAATTTGCATAGCCTCAAACTCACTGCGGGGAAGCTATTACCAAACAATGAAAGCTCTACTCGAAATCTGACAAGATTCAACGTCCCTAAATATTCCCGAAATTGTTCAGGAAAGAAGTATAGCTTCAGAATAAGTAGCTAAAAACTATGAACAGTGGATACAAAAGTGGATACATTTTCTTTCGAATATTTTTAGCCTCTAAACACTATTTTCTATAAAAATTCTGTAGAAAGGGAATAAATATTTTTGTTAGGGAGCCGTGATACACATTTGCTGGAAAAAGGGAAACAAATATTTGGAGTGCAAGCAGCACCGCCCAATTAATAAGCGCTTCCTGCTTTTGGTTTGGCAACCGTTTTCGTTAATATACACTATCAACAGTTAAACCTGTCTAGTTGCTTACCAGCTACTGAAGAGTGCAACCGAACTTTGTCTAAATTCTGGTTAAGTAATCGAACATGGCAACAGAATCGTAGTCTGCAAAACATTTTTAAAAACATTTTGTGGCACTCCTTTGAGCAAAGGATAAAACCACCCAGAGCTCAAAGTGTGCGATACAAGGCGGCATACACTCCTCGAACATGTGCCACACTCTAGTCTCTAATATAGAAAGAAAGTGATTTTCTAGTTGCTGAATTAAATCAAAGGCAGCCTCTGATGGTACTAATAAGTTCCCGAAGAGTTTTCTTGGCACGTGGTATGCTTTAAGCACATGAAAGTACTGGTGAGGCCTGGTCAAGTTATCAGACTCATACCATAGCAGCTGAGAACAGCCACAGCTGTGGGATGCCTGTTCAAGCACAAGCTTGACCAAATAGCCCCAAACGTAATAAGTGGACGAGTCATCGATTATGTTAGACCTGATGTCTGATGCCAGCTCAGAAATATCCTCTAGTGGCAGGAAGTTACCGATTGGAAGACATCCCACATTGACTGAAATCGAACTTTCATGATGCGAAGATATTGGCAACTCCTTAAGGTCAGCCTTTTTATCCTCTACGTTTCCATTGTTCGACAGTTTGAACAGTTTCTTTTTACTATATCCTTGAGTCCTAAGGTGAACTGATGCACATTTGTGTTTTGTGTTGCAGCCTAGCATTTCTCGTATTTAGCTCTAAAAAGTTTCTCAAGTGGGTCTTACTGCAGGCGTCGTGTAAGTAAGAACTTAAAGTCATGGCTATTTGAAAACTCATCCCAGATCATGAGGACACTTTTTATAGTAACTTGCCACCCTATGATGGCTTGTGGCTGCCTCCTACTTGGGAACTACCATGCTGAAATCTATCCGAGCAGCTGGTGAAGGAAATCGAGTATTTCAGAATCTCCCTTCAGAATGGCATGACTCAACCTCTGCCCTGTCTTCTTGAATTGTGAGCTATTTAGACAATCAAAAAGTATGTACATCCTATCATAGAAATGGGCTGTAGCCATGGGTGCCTCAGAGGCTCCTTGGCATAAACAAGGGATATGACTGCAAGAAAGAGTGAGGCGCTCAGTACCTGTGCGGCACGATTTACTTCCATGCACTGGAAGGTTTTTGAAAAATGTGTCTCTCAGTAAGTTTCTGGAGCCAATTGCAAGCTCATCTAATTGGTAGAACGATAAAGTTCAACAATATGGGACCACTAATTGACCTCATTTCCAATGCAAAGTTTGTGTGCATGGAGATTGCTCTTGGTTGTTTTGGGGAGGTGCGGGAGATCAAAGACAAAGTAAACATATTCGTTGTCAACTTAAAAAAAAGGCTTATGAACACAACACACCGTTGGTTGGCCAAGGGTCACGTTTGAAGCCTCCTAATCACAGACCACAGCCTTTACTGTGAAGCTAACAGTCTTAAGCTCCCGAATGAGAGAACTGATGTTGTTGGAGTGTGCAAAACACCAGGCATGTAGCCACGGGTGGGGGTGGGGGTGGGGGCATGGCAACCGGGCCTTCCCCCCCCCAAAAAAAAAAAACTTTCATTTTGCTGGGGCCTCCTTTCCCCCTGAACCTCATACAGCATTTTGTCATCCCCCCTCCCCTGAAACAAAATCCGGGCTACGTGCCTGCCCAACAGTGTATGCAAGGGACTAAGTCCACCCCCCCTATTGAAAAATCCACCAGACCGGTTTGGTGTGTCCTAGTGTTTGCTGGTGTAAACATCAGACCGGCCTGGTGTGTTCTGGTGCGCACATCAAACCAGCCTAACGTGTTCTGGTGTACCCACCAGAACACGTTAGGCTGGTTTGGTGTGCCCATCACACCAACCTAGTGTGGTCTGATGTGCACACCAAAGCACACTAGGCTGGTCTGATGTGCACACCAGAGCACACTAGAACGGCTTGATGTGCACACTACACCACACCAGACCAGTCTAATGTGCACACCACGGCACACTAAACTGGCCTGACATGCACACCAGGGTGCGTCTGGTGAGCACGCATTACGGATATATGTCTGGTGTTGAATGAAAACATGTTTTCTTGTAAACTAAATAAGATGTATAGCGCTCAAACACCACATTTGATTTTATAAGGTGTTTAATTGAAGGGGCGATGCAACGATTCAGTTCGAATATGTACTTTGCGTAACCATGCTGACACAGTGTAACAAACGTTTACCCATACACTCCAGCCTGATGCACAGCATAGAGGTTTGTCTCGTCAACAATCGTCAGCAGCTTGTCATCCATGAAAACTTGAAAATATTTCATTGGGCCAACAGAGGGTTCCGCAGGCTCCACAAAACACCTGTCTTCCTTTTGCCAGTCAAAAACTTGCGGCGGTGACCTTTGTTTCTTTCTTGACGTTGACAGAACTAGACAGACGGGCGTCCCGCCTTCAGTTTCGTTATCGCTTGGAAGTTCTGTTGTTAGGCCCTTCGTTGGCAAGTTCTCCTCGTCACCGTCACTCACTTCACTATCACTAGATCCCGCATCGGACACTGTTCCACTTTCCGGAATCAAAACCACACAGGGACGGTCGCGACTCCGTGTCTGGTAGAAAGATCCTGATGGAATTTCCATCGGGCAGCAGTAGAATACGAGACCTAAAAGAAAAGAGCACCACGTCAAATTTTATCAGTAAACAAGTCAACATAGGGATGTATTAAATCACGCCAAACAGGAAGCTTTCTCCCGACAATTACAGCTGATTCCTCGTGCATAGGTATGTAAAATTCAGAGTGAACGCCCGCCCCTAAACTATCGCCCAACCTATTTACCTGGCAAGACATTTATCGGCTTAAAACTACTGAAACACTGCCACATCTAAGCACGGAAGGGAACACCACAGAAATCACAGAGCTACTATGCGAGTTTTCTCTTAAGCCTGTTTCACATGCAGGGACTGTGCGAACAAAAATCGGTGCGACAGGTACAGCCGACGCAGCGAGTGCGATCGCAATGTTTGGTTTCACAAGCTCCAACAACCGCGCGATTTCTGTCGGAACGGCCGGCTGTTCGGACACGGACGCGACGCGTTTGACTTTGTCTAAAATAAAACAAAAAAGTCTTAATAAGCACAAATGTTTTAGGGATGCAATATGGAACTAGAAATTTCTAATAATTAAGCCTCTGTGGCTAGCGTTACGTTCGGACGGAGCACTGAAACGCGTATACCTAACCCCCCCCCCCCCCCGCCCTCTCCCTCTCCCCCGTGAACCTAGGGAAGGCGGAGATTTGGACGTAACTTGGGTTACGTCGGACGTAACACTAGACACTTCGTAACTAAGCATTAAACCAGAAGCTTTTATGTGTCTACATTTATTTTCGCGGATGATAGCTGGCTAATGAGCGGCTGGATGACGAGAAAGCGATCGCACCGACTCTTCGGCAAAATACCAACTTGGTGGAAAACAATCGCAGAGCCGCAGCGGCAGTGCGACTGCGATTTTAATCGCACATTTAATGGAAATCGCACCGATTTCGGGCGAGAATCACAGCATGTGAAACAGGCTTTACACGATACGCATATCTACTATGTACTTTTTGCCCGACTTTCATACGTTTCAGGATAAAATACGTCTGCGCTATGGAATCCAGAACTTCTAAAAATGCAAAATTAACATATTTCAGAGCAAAGTACAGCTTACCTTTGTAACAGCAGGTCGAAATGCGTAGCACGACCAGTGTTGCCGCACTGCCCCTTCGGCTTTTCCCTCGTCGAGCGGCGAAAATTCCCTTTTTTATCACAACATCATTTTAGTGACAGAAGTCGTTTTTAAGATACGCATGATGCAAAGTATATTTAAATACAGCAACACCTCCCGTATGTTTTCGTTTTGTATAAGTTTGCATCGCATAAATTACGAATCGTATAAGTTGACATTCGGCAAGCTGGTGTCACCTCCCTTCTTTTCCGCACTATACATTGGTTGAATGAACCAGGGGAACTAAACGAAGGCAAGAGGGCCATTAACTAAACTAAACTAAAATCCCCTGCTCGTTTTCGTGATGTGAAAGCACTCGTTGTACACGTTCCTCAAAAACAGGAACGAAAGCTCGTTCCTCGTTCCTTCTGATTTTTGGAACGCGTTCCCGTTACAAGTTCCATATGGGAAAAAGGAACTCGTTCCCGTTACAGTTGAAAAAATGGAACGTTTCGTTACATATACGTTACATTAGTATTTTGCTCATTACTATAGTTAGTTGAATCAAGCAGAGTTTTTTTATCTATCCCATTAGTAGTCAACATACGAGTTTGTATGTCTTCATGGAAGGGCAACAGGAGAGAAAACAAGCGGAAGCAGGGTTTCATTTGTTGATATATTCAAGTTAAAAATCTCAGCTTTTAACCATATTCATGTTTGTAGTGGACGAGCGTTTGGACGAGCGAGTGGACGAGCGTTGTACGAGCGTTTCACAACAACCTCGCACGTTTCGACTGAACAAAGTCCCTTGTTCGAACTTAACAACAGTTGCTTCTCGATGTTGCTCTCCGCAAGACGAGCAAGTGGAGGAGAGGGTAGGGCTTTTGGAAGGTCAGTCTTAAAAACTACAAATACTTCTTTGCAAGGTTGGCTTTGTTGTTCATTTTGAAGGGGAGGCGGGGGGGGAGGATACAAGAGAAGAAATAAAGTTTTTTTTGTGTATCTTTTAAGTGATCAATGTTCGGGATTCAAGGGTGCATTCGATATCTGGCAATCTGTGATCTTGTTGTAACTGTAGGTCTCGTTATGGAAGTTCACAAGTGGCTGTAGTCGGCCTTAGATTTCTGGGCGTATGAGGATTCGTGGAACCAAAGAAAGTAGCTGAGTTTGAAACAACCCTCTTTCTTTGTATTTTCCTACGACTAAAAGCCTTGCTTTTTGTACCGCAGTTTCGGGCACTCAAAAAAGAATCAATGTCCACCAGCTCTCCTGCACCCGAAACTGTTAGCAAGCGAGGACCACACAAAATAATCCATAAGATTAGTAGCCAAAAAGGTAACGAGATCGCTGCACTTTGTACTTTCAAAATTTCCCTGTTCGAAATAAAATAAAAATTACCCCACTGGACGAAAAAAAGGAACGCCGTTACTCTTTCCGTTCCCGTAAAAATGTAACGCGTTCCCGTTCCAGTTACAGCGATGCAAAATGGAACGGCGGCGTTCCTACGTTCCTCTTAAAAGGAACGCGTTCCAGGAACGCCGTTCCTTGGAACGCCGTTCCGTACAACACTGTGTTAAAGGGACCACACCCACTGTCCAATCCATGATCTATAGCACTGACAGAGAACGTGTGTGCGTAGAGTGCGTAGCTAACGGTGAGGAAAGCGCGCGAACCGGCAGTACTGTGCCGGCAGGCTTGCAGCACGCACATGATGTAAGTCGTGATGAATTAGATTGGTTCTTCAAAATAGCAAACCGTCTGAGTAGCTAGTGCCACTTTCTTTCTCTTGTTCGATGTAGATAAGAAAATTAACAAATTATCTGTTTAGTTTCTTATTAAAAAATATTTCCCACGTTTTACATGTGTTTAAATTCTGGTTTCCCTTTTTCCCTAGCTGTCATGCTTTTCCCCACAATGTGGGAAATTTCCCACGATTCGGCAACACTGAGCACGACGCGGACAATACGCGTCCTGGACGCCGTTATGCGCATCGGAGCCGACGGAGTATCTGGAAGACTCCTGGCGGCGAAAATTCGAGCCCACGAAACCGAAACCAAGAAATGTATCTGCTAAGATACGTTAGACCATTTCGTCTGAGTATTGCTTTGGGTTACAAAACACTATTATTATATTGAATGTATTCTGGAAGATACACTGTGCCTTAAAGAGATAAAAAATATAATAAAAACGAATGGAAAACTTTTGTGTCGCTAGAAGTGGTGGGGATCGTCGACGGCGTGTGTACACTGGGCATTCGGTACCCGGATGAAGAAACGGTCATGGAAGCAAGCCACGAAGAAGGTAAGGATATTTCTTTGTTTCTTTCTGTGTTTGCTGCATTGGAAATCGGGAATTTCGTAATATTAGATCTGCTGAGACGTTTGTAGCTTGATCTTCAGTGAGCGATACGAGCCTGAATGTATTGATTTTCAGAAGAAAAATTTCTGGCGGCTATCGGTTCGAAAGTTTTTGTTACCCAGCATAGCCAGCGGGCAAGCATATTGAGTTGTCATTTGGACACCTCTTTGAGTTATCTTCACCACTTGTGGGATCGCTCTATATTAATCGCCGCCCGATCGGTATGTGTTTCGCTCGTCTCCCAGGGAGTGACACAACACAACGAGAACACAACTAATCGGTTTACTGTACTTTCCAGTTTTCCGTCTTCGAGAGCTGGCACTCCGGACCCGCCTGGTCGCCCGTCGTTCAGAGCTCGCAGTCGGCGTCCGTGTCCAGGCCTGCGGATCGTCCTTCCCACGCCAGCGCTGCGTAGGCTAGCTGTTCCGGGCTATCACAGCCCGAGTCTCGCTGCGGAACCAGTCCGGGATTGTCATGGCCTAGGCCGGTATGGCCAGGGCTTGCCGTTTCCGCCGTTCGTGATCCGAACCTCGCTGGTGGAACGCTCCGGGGATCGCCATGTGCCAGACCAACCAGAACGGCTGCATCGTTCCTGCCCGGCCCCAGCCTGGTGCAGCACGCTTTTCCTGTTTCCTCGCGCTCGCCCCCGGCTAGAATAAAAGGTGGGTAATTGGAACCAAACTCTGCATGCTAGAGAACAGTACGCACGTTGCAGTGGCTGTAATGTGATATGCAAGCCTGGTGTAAAAAGGTGACAGGCAACAAAATGTGCGTGAGAGAAGGATATTTATGCTTCGCATGATTTTTTTTCTAAAGAAAAACTTGTGCATCCTGTTTTCTGCATGCCGTCACATTTGTTACCAGACTCAGCATTAAATTTGGTTGCCGAAACAAACAAATGTGCTACGAAAATCCACTATTTGAGAACTCACAGGTTTAAAAGGTTTTGGTTGTGATTGCGTGTGTGCCGAACGGCTATGCCCACGTACAATTACGAGTGCCGCAACGGGCCAATGGGCCTCTCGCTTCTTGAAGGCCTGATCGCCTGATTCTCGACGGCACAGCAAAGCACAATCGGCCTGGTTGTTTCTACCATATTTGCCTGTGTGGCTGTCTAAGTGACTCGTAAAACAACTTGTATAAATTTGTTATTTTGCCGAGTAGTCTGCAAAACGAGTTCGTCGGACCGCTTTCTAAGCCTGCACATCTATTTTCGTTCACTTCAACAATTACTGTAGAATTCACTTACTTGATGCGTCGCACTGCAGTAATCCACTTCTGTAGCCGTGTCGCTTCCCAAGATCTCGAAGGGAATCGGTATACTTTGACGCTTGAATCACCTTCGTGACTGTGGCAGTCTTTCACCCAGCAGTAGTGACGTTTATTTTTGGGGGAACTCTAGGAGTAGGCGAGATGTCACAGGATCCCGGTGAGGTCGTAGAGACATGAAGCCGGGACTTACTTTTAAGAAAAACAGTTCCCAAAAAGGCTCACGCCGATCCGAATTTCCAGATTCACACGTGGTTTCTTAAATGCACCCACCGCAATCCCCGCGATCCTCGCTGTCCTGGCCCATCCAGTGTTTTATTTGGCAGCCGCTAGATGACGCAACTTGTCTTGCCAAACTGCATTGCCGGTTAATGTTTGGGTACCTTTCAATGAGGGGAGGGGGTGGAGTGGAGTGGAGAGATTCGTATTATCGAGATTCTGCTGTGTTTGCCTGCCCCCCCCCCCTCGCACACACACACACAGTGTCGTTGCCCAAGGCGCCTCTGACTGTATGTTGCAAAAGTTAATGTGTTTTGATCTGTATAAAAGCAGAAATTAATTTACTGACAGAGTGACAGTGCTGGTGGGCCCGAATCTAATTATGTACTTGCAGGGCGACTTCATTTCATGACTTCTTTATGCGGCATAGCACGAGACAGTCATTGCTTACTTGACATGCGAGTAGTTGCAACGACACGAGTTGGTAAGGTTGGCAGTATTGCACGTGAATAAATAATATCTTAAAGGTGTGATTTCAAAAATTAGTCTTCATTTATTTAGTGCATAAAGCAGCCTGGCTGTGGCAACATCATAAGCAACAATACCACTTTAATGGTAGTGACCACAGCCCTTGTGTCACCTCACTAAAAGTACCGCAAGGAAGAGCTGACATTACCTCCACAAGTTTGAGTCATCATAAATCAAGTTAAAGCGATTGGCTGATGATCTGAAAATCCTAAAACAAGTGAGAGCGATTTGCTGGTGGAGTGAAATTGCGAAACATTTTCAGGGCATGCATTGCTGAAATCTCGCCCTATTAGCAACTGTAGCATACATTTTGTTTGGGCATATGCATGCTTTCTGCTATTACTACAAAAAAGAAATGGGGTTGAATGTTTTGACTAACATAGCTTTTTAGCATAGGGCTAGATTGATGTGAAAGAATATTGTGCTTTATTTATACTGCATTGCATGTCATTTTGGATATGTTCTGTGGCTATCTTTATCTTTATTAAAGCTACCGTATGTCCTAAGCGTATAAGCAAATCAAGACCTTGATGTTACTCGTCTCTCTAACCTTCGATTTGCTCTCCTAGGTGCTGCTGTGGCTGCTCCACCTGGTGAGGCCGTGGCCTCCTCTTGGCCACCTCTGTTTGCTCTCCGGGATGGTGAGGTACATACCTGGGCCTACAAGGCATTTTGTCTTTTGTTTTCACTTCATTGACTTATTCAGGAGAACAGACTAACGGAAGAAAAAACAAGGACACAAACAGGCAGGCACACAAAGAGGCAAACACAGGTACTGACTTAGAGGTGCACTAAAGACGTTTCTGAGATTGTCTGTTCTTGGTGATAACTCGTTCGACGGGCTCTAAGCATTCTAAATATCCCAAAATTATGCTCGTTCAATTCCTATTTTCCTACTAAAAATATAAAAAAATTGAAATAAAAGAAGATTGTTCACGTCCTGCCATTAGACTAGAAGGTGAACTATCTTCGAAAAGTGTACATGCGGATGAGAGTGACATCAGTGCTATCTGATAGCCGTGTCCCACAAATTACAGTTTAGCAGTGCCAATAATACCTATCTAGGGGTTAGTAAGCTAGCCCGCTTCGCTAGTATAGACTAGTAATGAAGACAGAGGTGAGACATATTGATGCCTATTTCTGAACACAGAAAGGGAAGGTAGTGAGTTATGGTGATGGCACACTCATTCGTGTTTTCTTTTTCATGTCTTGTCATGGAGTGGAGCCAAAGATGTTTTTTGTTTCACATCGCTCGGCTGCCCGAGACTGCACATATTTGTACAAAATAAGGGAGTGCACAGCAGTATACTTCTTTCGTACTTTGCAATGTTGAATTTAAAAATTGTCAAATGGTTCATTAAAGGGTACCTAAAATATCATATATGTGAAAAGCTTTCATGAAACAATTCTTTTACATCATTATTAGTATTTGATCTGTACAGCAGTAATGGACCTCCTTCTTAATGCATATTCCAAAGCTGAAATTATTTCTCTTAAAGGGGCGCTCGGGAGCTTTCTAAGATGGCCTATTTATGGCCGTAACACATTATGTGCTCTAAGCATCCCAAAAAGTTTAGGTTACAATCATGTGCCGCTTATTTCACTAATAAAAATGTGATAAAAAATAGTGAATCTCAGACGTACAAATGGCGCCACTGAACCCGGCCGAATGTACGCGAACAACGAATGGGGCTCACCAGACAGTCCCAAGCGATGGCTTTACGTCCGGACAAGCAGCCGACTAGTCCTGCTCGTCTGCACGGGAAGCCCTCGCTTGCAATTGACTGACGAGTGTCTTTCGCCGTTGCACCCTATTCGCCTTGATTCAGTTCGACCACATTCGCTATCTTTGATCCCATTTTTTAATAGTGAAATAAGTCACACATGATTGTAAGTTTTGGACTTTTGGGATGCTTAGAGCACATAAGTTGAGTTCGGAACATAAATAGGCCATCCTTGAATACTAGAGAGTGCCCCTTTACTTTATTTCATTTTTTATTTATTTATATGTACAATTCAGCATTTCAGTGAAACAAAGCAGGAACATGATTGCAGACGAAAGTGGAGAGCCCATTTGTGTTGCCTGTATTTCTCTACTTTTTGTGCATTTGCTTGAAAATGTTACTCACTGCCCTATTGAAAAATATTTTTTACCGGAATGTCATTTCCAGTAAAAGTCTATTTTACTGGATTATGGGACTGTTTCCACTTCCAGTAAAGCCATAGTTTACCGGAATGTCGCCGGATTTTTTACTGGAATGTCACCGGTTGGATTACAGGAATGTTACCGGCTTTTTACCCGAATGTCACCGGATTTCTACCGGAAGTTTATTTCCAGTAAGAATCTATTTTACTGGATTATGGGACTCTTTTCGCTTCCAGTAAAGCCACAATTTACCAGAAGATCACCATATAATAATATCTTTATTATCTTCGAAAAAATACATGTGTGCGTGCTGGCCCACGAAAGCGAAGATGCTTGTATGTGAGACCAGGCAGCCAATAAAATACCGTGACACAGTGAACACTAGAGAAACAAAACAAACAAACAACGATAACGTAGGAATGCATGCATCTGGGTGACAGATGAATGGGACATGTCGTCTCAACAAGTATACAATAATTGCGATTAGTATACTGTATACATGGAGAAACTCAATTGTTCACACAGACTTGTCTCTTAAAATTTCACAAATACTAAACTGGCTTGTCTCGATTCAAGTCCGAAAAACATGTTAAAAACGATCAGCACCTATCAAAGATGTGAAAACAAATAAAATAGTTCGGACTGAGAAGTTTAGCATTTCCACATTTAAGTAGCTAGCTCTTCGAAATTTGAATGCAGTAGGATGTCCTACCTGGGCTTTAAAGCCTGACACAGCTAGGATTCTTGTGGTTCTGTGCTGGGTACACTGAATGACATACGCTGGCGCTGATCCACAATTGCGCTGGCACTGACCCGCAATTACGCTGGCACTGATCTGTTATTACGCTGGGACTAATCTGCAATTGAACTGGCTCTGACCCGGAAACACTCTGGCACACTGATGGTTTCCTACCGTACCACCGGTTCCATGCCGGGGATCTGTGTCGGAGCTCACTGGGAACGTCCCGTATTCCCGGCATCCCGGTTTCCCAATAAGTTCCCGGTACCGGCCGGATTCCGGCATTGTCCGGCCGATGTCGCCCCTTGGGGCGTTTCCGGTACTGGCCGGTATCAATATCCCGGCAGGCCAATACCACCCCATCCCCAACCCGGCGTGTTGTGCTACTTGGGCCTAGATGATTTGAGGGTATTTAAGTCGTATCGCAATGCTTTGAGAAAAGAGATTCGACGCGCCAGAAGTCGTTATCATCTGACGTTTTTGAGTCTACCAACGGACGTATGGATATTGTGTGGAAACACATAAACTCAATTTTAGGTCGCAATCAACCAAGAAGCTCTATCGAACAGATAGAAAGTGATAGTGTAATACTGACAGGTTGTTTATTGTCCAACGCTTGCAATGACCTTTTTGTGAGTATATGGGAGCACCCAGTATAACTTTAATTCTAGTTTTTGAGATGCGAGGAACGACGCCTCAATATTTCTTGAACCAGTTCATGAATCTGAGGTAATTTCTCTAATCCTGCAATCAAAGAATAGCGGACGCTGGGATGCCGATGGCATTCAAATAAGACCAGTGAAGTATGTTGTTGATTTGATAGCTCAAATACTGTCATATTTTTAAGCTGGCTTTAGTAACTTCAGCATTCCCAAAGTGCATGCAAATAGCTAAAGATTCGGTTTTATATAAAAAAGGAGACAGGAATAAAATGGGAAACTACAGACCCATATCAATACGAAAATATAGGAAAGTCTTTGTCTGACTCTTTCGTGTATTTTTTGAATCTATTACCAACGCGCTCAATCCAACCATATCAATACTACCGGTCTTTTCAAAAGCGCTGGAAAATGTGCTTTATATCCGGTTGACAAATTTCATAAACAAATACAAACTGATTACAGATTCGCAATTTAGTTTTAGGAAACACCGTTCAACGGTGGCCGATTTACTAGTGCAGAAAGAGTTTATCTGGCAAAGTTTAGAAGAAAAAAAAGGTTTTGGGAGTTTTCGTTGATTTAACGAAAGCGTTTGATTGCCTTGATCACGAAATTTTAGGGAAAAAAATCTTTACATTTATGGCATTTGGGGACAGGCGTTACACATTTTTAAGTCATACCTGGAACATCGAGCCCATTATGTTTGTCTAAATGGGAGGTCTTCCTCAACTTTGAAAACCACAACTTTGTGGTATTCCTCAGGGCAGTATATTAGGTCCCCACCTATTTAGCCTATATGTAAATGACGTCGTAACCAATAAGCCAAATGTCAAATTTGTAAACTATGCCGACGATACAAAAAGCTTATTTCGGGAGAGGACCGCGATGTGCTAGTAGACACCGCAAACCTGACGTTGTCCAAACTGGAAATTGGGAGTCGGGAGAACTTATTACAAATAAACATAAACAAAACGAAAGCTGTACTTTTTCACACCAAAGGTAAATCGGTCAGACTGACGCAAGATATCACACTAAGTTCAACTCCAAATGACATTCTTAGTTATCTCAGGGCACTGTGAGTAATTTTTCCTGAAAATATGTCCCGGGACAACCACATTTATTTTATAATCCTTAAACTGTCACGATAGCTGGATTGATATACCGTCATCGATCAATTTTGCCAAAGAATGTGAAGTTACTAGTCTATATTTCACTATTTTATTTCCACTTAAATTACTGCCATCTTGAATGGGGCTAAGCTACATTATTCAATCTTAAGAAAATACTTTTATTACAAAAAAGGGTGTTGATGTCTATGGGTGGCGTCCCGTTTGACTCTCATACAGCTGGTCTGTTTACGGCTCTCCGGGTTATTAATATATACAATTTATACAAATATAGACTTAGCAATACATTCAAATTGGAAAACTGCAGAAACGCGCGTCTTTCTTACGAATTTGGGACATTTATCTGCAAAGGAACCGGTTTACCCCAATCGTCAAGCAGAACATTAGGAAATGGTAGCGCGGAGGACAAATTACGGCTCTCAGATGATTAGATATACGCTGCCTAAATTGCTCAACCAGTTTGATGGTAGTGAGTTGGATCTAATTAGGATGTGATTTAAGCCACTAAGAGAATATTTTTGTAAACCTAGATAAGTAAAATACCAGTGATCTTACGGTTTGTTTAATATTTCCAAGATTATTCAATCTTTTTTTATTTGTGTGTTGTGTGCGCATATTATCCACCCGTTTTGTACTTTCGCATAAAGTAGCATTTTTTTTTGTACCTCTGCTGTTGTGCCTGTAGGGGGTCGAGGGCCTTCTCAAGCTGTATTTCACAGCTTTTTCCCTCGAGCTTCACCATCAGTGTAGATGGAAATAAACGAATTATAAATCAACCTCGTCGCAACTGACTGTTCGGCCATGCCCGTCGCTTGGCCAATCGAAGAAGGCGGACCGCAATGACGCTTTAGCTCGCGCACTTCGCTAGCGAGAGACAGACTATATATCACTAATTATCCCTAAAATAACAATGTTTGGAGCTAAAATTATTCTTTTATATTGTAATCGAGAGTTTTTTAAGACATGTGCTCCTTAGCACGCTTCGTTGCCCATAGCCGCCAATTCCTGTGCACATTTAAGTAGAAGCAAGATGACACCTGCTTGACACCTCTCGTTAATCTCGAAGTGAAGCGTCGTAATTTTAGAATTTTCTACAATGGCACGATTCAAAGGATTTTAATCTAGTCTCTTTTTAGCGCGTTTTCAATACGTTGGACCATGCAGAAAATATCCCTTCAAAATGATCTTTCTCACGTTCTAGGTGGGTTTCATACCTATTTAGAAAACGAAAAATTAGAATACGCTAATTTATTTCCAATCTGTTTTCTATTGAACTTTGGGGATGAAATACTTTTGAAATGTAATGATATTAAAGAGACGAAGGACACGTCTTGTTCTTTTTTTTCACAGCGTCCCTTTTCTCGGTCTACTTTCAGAATGCGTACATTAATAAAAATCAACAAGACGTATAGAGATGTGTTCCACCGCAAACCTGGCAAAAAAAAAAATGTTCTTCGGTGGGTGATAATTTTTTTTTAGTTAGAGACGGAGTCAGGAATCAGTGAGAGTGACACAGATTTGGCCAGAAGAAAATTGACTTCAGCAGCGCTGCCTATACTTCGTTCACACGAGGTCATTGCTTTTAATCGTTATTCCTGCCGAACGAGCTCTCGAGTAGAAGTGCACAAGCCGAAGCCAGACACTCAGACTAGCTCGCGCTTGCAGCTTTGGCTGCAGTCTCAGCTAAAGGCCCGTTCACGCTCTTGCAACCGAGTACGACCGAGAGAGACGAGACCGGTTTTTAAGCCTCTTGCGATCTCTTAGGACCGGATGCGCTACAGCGGAACTGGTCCTAAGAGATCGCAAGAGGCTTAAAAACCGGTCTGAGTCTCTCTCGGTCGTACTCGGTCGCAAGAGTGTGAACGGGCCTTAAGAGTGAACGGGGTGAGCATAATTTCCGCCATTTATATTGGTGACGTTAAAGGGCTTATGGTGTGTTCACAGTAAAAAAACAGGACACTAAAGACTGCCTACGTGTAGGAATACGAGAGCATTTTTACACGCAGCGCGTTCCTGCATGCAGCGCACCCCGCTGTCCTCGGCGCGGAGTACAGCGGGCTACGCGCCCGCTCCTCCGCGGGTGAGGACAGCAGGCAGTGCGCCCCGCTTCTCCGCGGCGCGACTTGGCTCTTCGGCCGCGCCTGACGCAGCGGCAGCGCCCACGCCACCCTGTTGCTTTTACCGGCCCACAGGCCGCAGCGCCAGGAAGAGGGCTTCTCTGTGGAGTGGCGTTCCTTGGAACTTTGACGCGTGACCGACATCTTAACTGCCGTTTATTTAGGAGCCCTTCTGCGCGGTCACGGACGACGCCGGCGGCGCTCCTTGAGACAGTCAATGCTTTCTCATTAGTAAGTTTGATCTATTAGATTAAAGAGTCCGAAATACATTATTAGTTGCCAATAGAAGTGTATATTTTAATATCATTATCAACATCATTAATTTATAAAAATATATTTTCCTTTGGGAGTGAATTTGACTACGTCCTTCAACTTTATTTAATATATGAAAAAAAAATCGCGATTAAGAGGCCCTTTGCAAGGACATGTTATGTTTTCTGCTAGTAATAAGAACTTCCGATTAAAATGTTTGTCATCGGAAGTAGATAACCCGCCATTTCGCGAACTTTCCACATTTCCTCATCGTGGTAGTTTGCTCATCTATCGTATATTCATATTTTAATATTCCTTCTCGAACGACGTAAGGCGCGTTGGCACACTTCTGTTTGCCTACGACCGAATTCTTAGCGATCTCCTCCGACAAAAGCACACACTTTGGCACGATGGCGCCATCTATGGGGTGACCCTGGAACTACATTTCACTAGAGCAAAGGTTTTGCGGTATTTACGACATCAAACGTTTGTACTATCTATAATAGACGGTCGCTTATCACATTGTCAAAATTATTTTTCAAGACAAAAAAAAAATGATTTAAAAATATGGAAAATATGCGGAAATGCCGACGGTTCCACGGCTATCCGATAGGTGATGCCAGTGTATTTTCTTGTCGCCAGAGATTTTAAGAAGTTTTAACATAGAGTAATATAGTAAACGTAAAGAGAGGACACAGAAGCCGATTCGCGGCCCAGATAGTGCGTTTAATGCCCTCCGCTACGTGGCGCTTTTCTGTAATTTGGTTAATATTAATTAGAGCTCTCTCTCCGAGAAGCATTTATTTTTGAAATTGTTATAATTTAGAATTATTTAAAGGGCTTGAAACGACTAAATAGTGTTAATCAAATACGTCACAAAAACCACGTGATTAATGGCGCCTGCCATGGCCTGCCTGCCTGCCTGCACGCCGTCGCCTCTGCATCATTCTGCATGGCCTCTGCTCGTCCGTGCGTCGTTCGTCCGTGCCGTGCGTGCCGTCCGTCTGTGCTTTCTGCTGCATCATGTTCGGTCGACTTTGCATCAGTCAAGGTGACGCATGACCGCCCGCGTGCTCGCATGCCCGGCGGAAATTCGTGAAGCCGATCGGTTTGAGTTTCTCGCGTTGTTGTTTCCGCCGGGCTGTCGGTCTGCACTTGATCGTGTGTGGATCTTGATTTTCGATGAGATTGTTTTAAAAAAGATCTTAACTCACGAACCTGCACACGACATTGTCCATGGATTTACAGATAACGGTGTTGAACGAATCTCTAACATTGCAGATAGAGCCTTGGTTGTTGTGCTCTCTGAAATTTCCAGGAGGTGGGGTGGGCTTAGCCCCTTGCATACACTGTTGGGCAGGCACGTAGCCAGGATTGTGTTTCGGGGGGGGGGGGGGCGCCCATGACAAAATGCTGTATGAGGGGAGGGGGAAGAGGAGGCCCCCGCAAACTGGAAGATTTCGGGAGGGGGGGGGGCCGGGCCCCGGGCCCCATGCCCCCCCCCCCCCACACACACACACCTGGCTACGTGCCTGCTGTTTTACACACTCCAACAACGTCTTCTGTTAAACGCAGTCTCCTCAGTTCTCTCTTTCGGGAGCGTAAGTCTGTTGGCTTCACAGTAAAGGCTGTGGTCTATGATTAGGGGGCTTCAAACGTAAGCTTGGCCAACCAACAATGTGTGTGCTGATAAGCCATTTTTGAAGTTGACAACGAATATGTTTACTTTATCTTTGATGTTCCGCACCTCCCTAAAATAACCAAGAGCACTCTCCAAGCACACAAACTTTGCATTGGAAATTAGGTCATTGAGTGGTCCCATATGGTTGAACTTTATTGTTCTACCCATGAGATGAGCTTGCAATTGACTCCGAAACTTACTGGGAGACACATTTTTCAAAAACCTTTCAGTAAAATGAAAGTAAATCGTGCCGCACAGGTACTGAGTGCCTCACTCTTTCTTGCAATCATATCCCTTGTTTATGCCAAGGAGTTTCCTCAGGCATCCATGGCTACAGCCTATTTGTGTGATAGGATGTACATACTTTTTGATTGTCTAAATAGCTCACAATTCAAGAAGACAGGGCAGAAGTGGCGTCATGCCATTCTGAAGGGAGAATCTGAAATACTCGATTTCTTTCACCAGCAACTCGGATGGATTTCAGCATGGCAGTTCCAAAGTAGGAGGCAGCCACAAGCCATCATAGGGTGGCAAGTTACTATAAAACATGTCCTCATGCTCTGGAATGAGCTTTCAAACAGCCATCACTATAAGTTGTTACTTACACGACGCCTGTAGCAAGACCCACTTGAGAAACTTTTTGGAGCTATATACGACAAATGCTGGGCTTTAACACAAATCCAAATGTACATCAGTTCACCTTAGGACTAAAACGCATAGGGATAAAGAAACTTTTCAAACTGTCGAACAATGGAAACGTGGAGGATGACAAGGCTGACCTCCTTAAGGAGTTGCCAATATCTTCGCACCATAAAAGTTCAATTTTAGACAATGTGGGATGTCTTTCAATTGATAACTTCCCGCCACTAGAAGATATTTATGAGCTGGCATATCAGACATCAGGTCTAACGTAATTGATGACTCGTCCACTTATTACGTTTGGGGCTATTTGATCAAGCTTGTGCTTGAACAGACAACCCACAGCTGTGGCTGTTCTCAGCTGCTATGGGATGAGTCTGATACCTTGACCAGGCCTCACCAGTACTTTCTTGTGCTTAAAGCGTACCACTGGCCAGGAAAACTCTTCGGGAACTTAGTATACCATCACAGGCTGCCTTTAATTTCACTCGGCAACTAGAAAATCGCTTGTTCCTAGAATAGAGAGTGTGGCACATGTTCGAGGAGTGTATGCCGCCATGTATCACACAGTTTAAGGTCTGGGTGGTTTTAGCCTTTGCTCAGAGGAGTGCCACAAAGGTTTTTAAAAATGTTTTGCAGAATACGCTTGGTTTTGGCATGTTCGATTACTTAACCGAAATTTGGACAAAGTTCGGTTGTACTCTTCAGTGGCTGGTAAGCAACTAGACAGGTTTAACTGTTAATAGTGTATTAACGGAGGCGGTTCCCAAACCAAAAACAGAAAGCGCGTATTAACTGGGTGGTGTTGCTTGCACACCAAACATTTGTTTCCCCTTTTTACAGCAAATGTGTATCACGGCTCCCTAACAAAGATATTCATTCACTTTCTACAGAATTTCTTTAGAAAATAGTGTATAGAAGCTAAAAATATTCGAAAGAAAATGTATCCACTTTTGTATCCACTGTCCATAGTTTTTTAGCCGCTTTTTCTGAAGCCATACTTCTTTCCTGAACAATTTTGCCGAATGTTAATGGACGTTGAATCTTGTCAGATTTCGAATAGAGCTCTCATTGTTTGGTAAAAGCTTTCCCGCAGTGAGTTTGAGGCTATGCAAATTGGCGTTTTTTATACTAGCCTGAAATTGGGAATTTGTGATATCCGGTCTGTGCTTCGCACTCTTATGATACTCTTTTGACCGGCAATGATAGCGATGTCTTGTATATTTCTGTACTTACTTCCCGTGCCCGAGTCGGCGTGAAAGTGAATGTATCATACAGCATGTTCCTGTGGAAAGGTTTTGTTAACTTGGTTCTGCTAAGAATCTATTACGAAGTGTACGATATGCCGAACTCCTTCATATTAACTTATTTTTGTGAGTATCTGTTTCGTATAAAACATAGAGAGCTTCTGAAGTAAATCGTGTGTACATGAATGTGGTCCAATAAAATGTCTTAGAACCACTTATTGTTGTTGCCCCAAAATGCTCAACCAGCCAGGAGTCAATGTGGCGATTGTGTAACTTCGATGCTTTACAATAAGAAAAGAACAAGAAATACACCTCTGTTTTGTGAAGTAAGTTGAAATATCGTTTGACACATTTAGCACGGATTCTATCGTAAAAATTAAAAAAAAGTGCGTCCATATTAGAAGAAGAAGAAAAACAAAACAAAAAACAGCGGCTTCGGGAGTTGAGGAGCTCTCGAGAGCCGAGCGAGGCGGGAAGGAAAGAGAGAGAGAAGGGGCACCGGAGAACCGGAGCAGAAACGCCCAAACCGAAACCGAAACTAACTTGACCGGAACCGGAATCAGTTTATGCTTAATGCCGCCCGCTAGGAGCGCGACCTGTCACTCGTCTATCTGGGCCGCTGGGGCCTATGGCAGTGTCCTCTCTTTACCTTGTGTATATTACTCTATGGTTTTAAGGCATACGGTCGTAAGCACTCCCAGGTGTGTGACCCAAACTTAAGCGCGTTGTAATTATGAATGCTTAATATAGAAAGAATAAGAACAAAAAGGACGCAAATATTAATTATATTACAATTGTCTCGGTATTATTTTGAAAAGTTTCATTGCCAGGGGCCCCACAAGCCATGGTTGTATTGTGGCAGTCCCCTGGGATCCAGCGGTTTGTTTGCAGGCGGCACCATACCCTTGGCATACTCCTCAATCTTCTTGATGAGCTCCTTCAGTTCCTGGGGAGGATAAAATCACATTGTTTTATACCTAAAAGACGTTTTCGACTGGAGGAAAACTGTCTGTTTCAAATCATGACGGAACCATTTCAAGATATTATATTGGCGAGCAACGTAGAGTGAGACACAAAGTCCTGTCGCATTCCTCGCTCATGAAAACATTCGTTATATTTGAGAGTATCAGATAAGTTTGTACATTGTTAAAAGATGATCGCGCGAAGAACAAATTACAACTTTCAGATTATTTAATACAAGCTGCGTAATTTACTTAACGAATTAGATGGTAGTAAGCTGGATTTAGTTAAAATATTATCCAATCAATTAAAGAATGTTTCGTAAATGTTCCTGGGTAAAGTGGCTGTTTCGTTGGTCCTTCATTAATTACTTCACGAAGTATTTGTTCTTTTTGGCTTGGGATATCTGTACTGACCTCCTGTTTTTATGTCTACTGTTGCTATGTCTGTGATATTTAGTTAATGTAGGGCGTCGAGGGCCTTGGCAAACCGTATTTTACAACTTTATTTTTTCTCGAGCTCCACCATCAATGTTGATGGAAGTACATAAATTACTATTGAAAAGAATATAATCACTCAATTACGTGATATTAAAAAAAACGTATTTTGGGGTTCCTCTAATTGCGTTGTGTTATATAGTACCACAGTATATATTAAATATTTCATAAGCGAATTTAGCTTTAGCCTGAAAAATAGATGTCCCTGTAACGTAGGCGAAGGCGGCATGAATTAAATGAAGGATACATTGGCGAATAGATGTCTTCTATGGTTATATTTAAGTGAGATTACAATTTCGGAAGCCACTTTTCAAGTTAAGTTTGTGTTTACTGAAAATATGTATGATTGGGAGCGAGGCATATCAAGATTTATAGCAATAGGCAAAAGAAATCATTTAAAGCAAACAACTAATATTTCTACGTTTGATTATATTGACGTCAAAATACAGCCCTTATCAAAATTCCAATTTCTTATATCGTACATTGCCCACCTTTTTGTTTTTTATATTTAATTACTACACGATCTTTGTTTTTCTTTAATACCTTGCGTTGGCCATGGCTGACTCGCAGAAGAAAGAACAAAGATGCGATGTTAAGCTCACTAAATAAAGCGCGCAAGCAGAAATTATGTTTAATTCCTCGTTACAAGGCAGACCAGACTCAAGAATAAATAATACAATCTTATATCTACACTTTTTTCATAAAGGACCAAAAGTTGAAACCAACTTTGCTCCTTTTTGAACTTCGCTGCACCAATGGTTAAGAACAGGGTACAGGCAGATGCTATTTATATGGTAATGTCTCAAGCATTCGATAAAGTTGATCATGAGCTATTGCTCCGAAAATTATAGTTATACTGTTGTTTTTCTCTACTACTTCTTTGGTTTCAGAGCTATTTGTCATGTTGTACGAATCATGTTCGAATTTGAAGTGCCCATTCCAAACTATTTTGTTGAACTTCAGATGTCCCCCAGGGCTATATTCTTGGGCCTCATCTCTTTCTGATATATATATATATATATATATATATATCTATATACTAATTATATATATATATATATATATATATATATATATATATATATATATATATATTTCTTTTTTTTAACGATATGGCCTCATGTCTTAACAAAGCAGAGCTCCTACTGTTTGCGGATGATATTAAGAATTTCATGCGCGTTGCTACTCCTCTTGATTGAAATACTCTTCAGCACGACGTGAAAAACATAATGCAAAGTTCTTCGGCGAATAATTTGCTCCTTAATCGTACCACAACTAAGGTTCTCTATTTGAGGAGACGACACGCTCTTATGCATTTCACTTACTCTTTGGGAAGCAGTCAATCGAACGCGTGACTGTAATGAAAGATCTCGGTGTGTGACTTGATTGCGCGTTGTCGTTCAATGCTCATCATTCCTTTATTGTTGGCCGTGCGATGAAAAGTTCAAACACCTTGGTTTATATGATCTGTTTATATTGTGCTTTAGTTTGTTCACTACGTGAATTCGCCTCAGTGGTTAGGAATTCTATAACACGTACACAGTCTTTCAGCATTGTATCGGTTCAGAAAAGAGTGATACGCATTGTATATGACAGAAACTTTCATCGTCGCTTTTATAATGATTATACATTTTTGTTAATAATGTTTTACTTAGGTCTTTGTGAAACAAAATAATCCAGCGTGATTTAATTTTTTTTTGTACAGTGTGCTAATTGGTTGGATTGATGCTAACATACTCCGGAATTCTGTCGATTTTTATGTTCTTTGTCGCGTTACCAGAAATTTTACTCTCTTTTATGTTCAATTCATGTCTAAACTCACACCACCGTCAACAGCATCCTCTAGCTTGGACATTTTCACGGATCCCTCAGTTTGACGCCGGGACTTGGAGAGTCTAGCTGCAACTTGAAACTGTACTACATTTTGTGTGAAGTGTGCCCACTATTTGGAGTCATGTTAACTTGTACATTTGATGCTGTGCGTGTATTGTGTTTCCTCTTTTTATCTTATTGTGTGTGCCAAGGTGAACACCCGCGTAGTTGTTTTTCGGTTCATAAAATACGCAGTATTGTTATTATTAATAATAATAATGCTTCCATTATTGTGTCCTGAATACAAGTTTATTAATATTATTGTTATTATTAATAATAATAAAAGAATAAAAATATAAATATTACTAATATTAATATTAATATTATAATTATTATTAATTTTATTATTATTAATGACCGTTTTTTGGCGGCAAACCTTTCTTACATTTAGCAATTTTTAATTGAAAACATTTTCAATATTTAAACACCGTGACCACTGCCCCATTTATAGTTGACTTAAATAGTTCGTACCGTTTTAGATTTATAATTTAGGATGAGTTGATGACTCTATACTTGTAATGCATTTTTGTGGTGCGTTGTAATGGCTAAGTTCAAAAAGTGGCCACGTGGTTGGAATTACACTTTACTGAAATGATAAACAGAGGGTCCGACCGGCAAGACGAGACATCTTTCATACCTACCTGCATTTTTTTCTTTTCGGTGTACGGCAAAAGCTGCAATTTTTATGCTTCTAGTCTTATCTAAAGTGAACTAGAATATTTTTATGCGCATAATTGTTCGCGAATATTTTAATTATGATGTGCGTATTTATTTGTTTCAAGGTTGGTGCAGTCCCTCGCTTGCAACGGCAGTGTTTGAGTAGCGAGACAGGTCTTTCTTGTTTGCGCACTCACCGTCACGTTGGAAGCCGCCAAGTTGTTCAGCTCGCAGGGATCATGTTCAAGGTCGAAGTAGTACGGAGGGCTGGCAGCTACGAAGTTGTTCCGGGGGCGTACTGGTCGCACCTCACGACGGTTTCATTGCGCCAGTTAGGCCTAACTGTGAGCTGGCGGACGTTGTAGAAATCTTTCAGAACTTTTCCGGTCCGAGACGATAGCATCATTTGGTCTAGACCCTCCACGGAACGAGAGCCTCCAGGGGCCTTCATGCGCAGGTCGTGCGACCCTTTGTCGTACGATCCCAGGACTACCTTGTGCCGCCCGAAAATCAGCGCCGAGATGTTGTCCGTTGGATCAATATTAATGAGGACCTCTTGCCGAGGGGATTCCAGGTCTTGGGATAGGGCCTTCCACATGTCTTTGCCGTCGATGTTGCCAAGCGTTGACACATTTCCTCCTGAAATCCGTCGAACTATAAATCAATATTTACAGACAACACTGGTTTCGAAGCAACCGTGTCGCGTGACGTTGGTGATTCATACTTTGGTCGGTCTCCTGAATGCGCAGTGAAAAGGATGGCCACCATTAAGTTAACTCAATGAAACATGTATTGGGTTCTTAACAACACTAGCTTATTTCACGCAATCCATTATTTGTTTTAATAAAGTTTATCGTGATAGTCTTACCCTTTATCCTAGTAGTCTAATTGCACCCAGGCTGAGAGGCTGCTTTGTTGTGAATATTTGTGACTCGAATATTTCGAAAACGACCTTGTACCAATAAGGAAAGAAATAACGAGACTAAATGTGTGGTTCCAAAGAAAGAAGCAGGTAGGGAGCTGTGTTCCTGGTGAATACATGATAAGGTTGTAGATAAAGATATTCTGCCCGTACAGCTTAGTATTTTCCTATCCAAGGACACCTCTAAAGAGGAAATTTTCGGTTCCTTCCGACTTAAATAAAAGAGGCTCAGAGGTAATTTTCAGAGTTAATCACATTTTTCAAATTTGGGTGTTTTACGGGCCAAAGAAAAGAGCGGAGATCTGGCACGCCCCGTAGAGAAGAGGATTACTTTGGACCATCTGGGGACTTTTGACGTGCTGTCCAAATCTGTTACAAGGTGCCTTTAAAGCAACATATTTTCGTCAGATCACGGGTGCCTCGGCCGAGATTTGGACTTACGATGATCTGTAAATCGGTGCTTTGTCTCTGAGCTACCGAGGCAGCCTATCGGGATTTATCGGTATTTATTTCCAACTCATTTGGAACTAAACCTATTATTGACGACCGAAAGCTGTGTATACTTCAAAATGAGATCTATTGCGAATACACTTGGCATTCTCCAAAACGTCTCACAACCTTCTTGTGGGTGTAACCCTCTTGAATTATTATTTTGTAACACTCCTAATGTTGTCTTTAACGTATGCGTCATGCTTGGTATTAATAATCACCACACGATCGTTGCAAACTTCGCTGCAACTGCTTGTTCTGTTAACATTATTGAGTCTCGAAAATTTTTATTCAAGACGGGAAATTTTGCGAAAATCTCCCCTGAAGTAGAGCACCGTTTCTTTTTGTCCTTGGAGTGTTTATCTGAGGACTTAAGTCTTAATGAATTATGGTTAGTATTTAAGGAAAGTATTCTTGGTCTTAATGACTCTCAGCAAGCTGAAAAAGAGGGAGAAGCCATGGATCACTTGCAATCTCATTCGTAAGATTTGTAAGTTATTGAGAGCATACGTGCAGTACTGCAAAAATATATCGGCGAATAATTTTCAGAAGCAAAGGAATTTAACATCGCTCCATTAATAAAAATTGAATTTGTGTCAAAAGAAGATTTTTTTATGCTTAACTGCACTTCCAATATAAAAACAAAATAGCTTTTGCTAGTATACGAAACGGTGTTTGATTGAAGACAAAATAGGTCTTCCCAACCTGCTGCATAAAAAACACCGGTGAAAAATTATTACGATAAAGCCACTGTGCTGAACAATGTTTCCAAGTCACTTTTTCTCCCCGATGAACCTGTCTCCCTGCAAGTTGTCAGCGATCAGCATGCAGTAATAGAGCAGCGTGTCTTTTCTGTTAGTGGGAATGCCAAGTTGCTTGATAATATTGATGAATCGAACGCCCCTGGCCCTGATGCAATTTCGCCTAGAGTAGGGTGAAGCGCTGTTCTAGCGAAGTGGCAAAGTAGATTGTAATCTACACAAAATCGCTTCAAGAAGTAAAACCACCTGATGATTCGGATAGAAATTTAATCTGTCAAACTACAGGCCAATTTAACTTACATCAGTTTGTTGTAAATTACTTAAACATATTTTGTACTCAGCTTTTATAAAATATCTTAGTATGACTGGGTTCCCAGCATGAATTTAGAAAACTTTTCTCATGTTCGACACAGCTGGTTGAATTTTGTTATGATGTCTCTAACGAACTTGATAACAGAGGTCAAATTTTCAGCAAGTTTTAAGATTTTAAAAAGCGTTCGTCACTGTGTCACACTACATACTACTCAAAAACTTGATGGTTCAAATATTGATACTGCTGTGGCTAACTGGTTTAGGGACTGCTTAACTTCAAGAAGACAATATGTTGTAGCAAATGGAACATGCTCGAGGTCTGTATTACATCTGGAGTGCCACAAAGGTCCGTCCTGTGTACACTTTTTTTCTAATTATTATTATTCATGATATTTCTCCTGAAGTTCAATCTTGAATGCGTATTTTCACGCACGATCGCGTATTGTATAGTAGAGTGTCTATTGAAACAGATTCCACAAAGACAGCGAGTGTCCTTAGATGCGTTGAGATATGGTGTACGAATAATAAAATCTCCCTACATGTTAGTAAGTACGCTTACGTAAGCTTTACTAAAAATAAAAAATAAACTTTTCAGCGTTTTTTTTACAGTGATCCAATAAGAACACAATCAACATAAAATTAATTAGGTGTGATATTTTTTGAAGATGGTTTATGGCCAGCGCAAGTAAACTTTGTAATTGGAAAGGCGGGTAGGTTTCTCAGTTTTTGCAGCGTATCCGCAAGAATGTTAGTAGCGAGGTTTAAAAAGTCGCCTATGAAACCTATACGTTAGGCCAATTTTGAAATATGCTTGCCTTGTGTCGGATCCGGTTTAACGTATCTATGTCAATGCGCACTCGGCCCCACTCTGTGGACGAGTATGTTTGTACACTGCCACTGAGAGCACGTAGAGCGAAGGCTTGCGCTGCAGAACCCAATGATCTTGGGTTCAATCCCCACCTCTGCCACCTTCGATCTAGATGAGCATCGTGCATACCACCGTGCGGACGTGTATCACTTCAGCGTCATTCACTTTAATGACCCAAGGCTAGCAGTCGTACTTTACGGGGGGTAACAATTGCGCCATATTCTGGCAGGCTAAACTCCTGATGACCAAACAACTAAAGACAAAGTTTGGGAATCCCCTACCATCACCTAATGAAGCATTAATTACGCAAAAAGAAAAGAACGCAAATTTCATCATACCGGCTGCTGAATAGAGAGTTGGCAACCAGTCGGTGATGTGCATCATCTGGTTCGAGAGACGTCCAGACTTGAAAAGCAGAGGACTCCAGACGAAGGCGGCTCCTCTGACGCCCCCTTCCCAGACCGTTGCCTTGGAACCCCTCAGAGGCCAATTGTAGCCACTGTTGGGCTCATCGCCCCACGGAAGACCTCCGTTATCCGTGCTGAAGACCACAATGCTGTTACTCAGCATGCCTCGCTTGTTCAGCGCCTCCATCACCAGCCCAACGGATTTATCCAGCTCGTACACTGCGCCTGATAATGATCGTGGATTCAATTGTTCATATCCACAAGAAATGACAGCAGAAGTTCTTCCCATATTATCATGAGGATCACCTCCGGCATCATAGTAAGGGATACTTCAACGAAATTTAAAATATACTTGTTGTGTTCAAAAATACGCTAAATATGATCCACAATATCCGTAGATGACAGTCGCACGTTTGTATTTCGAGTCTCATGGCTGCATTTTTCGTTATAAACGGGCCACTCTGGCAAGCGCTCGGAGAACATCCAGCCGAGAACACACGACATCCACCACAATCATGACGTAGATTGTCTCGGTAAGAGGAAATCTGGGCCGAGCCTGATGTCGACAGGATATCCGAGCCATTCCAGCACTGAAACGGCCGAAGCACGGCAGCGATCGGGCCACCGCAACAAATCCCAAAGCTGCTTTTATACGAATTTTGAGTGACGGGCTAATCTATAATATTGTAGAGGGACAATAGTGACGTCTGAGTCACACAAAAGCAAGTCCCTGTGAGAAGAGAGTTCCTCCTTCTCCTTTTTCGTTGTGGTGACCAGAGAGCTGGTGGGATGACACCATGTTACAGGCATGTGTAGTTCAAGGCGAGACAGGCATCGTCACTACCTCTCAAGGTTTCTAGACGGGCATTACAAACGAAGCTTTAGCGACATCCGCCAGGTGCCCTTTGCTTATCGTTTAATTTGTTTTAAAATTCCTTTTCGTGTGTTTTTCTGCAATATGTTGGTGTGTTCGATGTGATTCTGCTCCCTTGAACACGTATAGACCAAGAAATATCTGCCGAAATATCGTTGTAGTATCCCTTTAAAGACGTTAAGTGTTTGCGGGGTGGCTTTAGTTGCCGCATACTGGGTGAGCAATTCTTTTACCTAATCTATATTAAGAAAAATGTGACAGCTTCACAAATGTGGACTGCGCAAGTGAGTTATATGGCCAGGCGGACAAGTTCAAGAAAAAATGCAACCAATGAATGTCTAATTATCAAATATCGAATAATTACTTTTTAGTTAGAAGATTCTGGGCAAACGTTTATATTATAAAAATGCAGGCAATCAATGTTAAAGGCCAGTCCAGTCTTTGAATGTCCAAGATCGATCGTGCAGTTGGAGTTTTTTATTGTAAAAATTTGTTCTCGAAATCTCTCGATACTGAAACCAAACGCGCGGTGCCCACCGGCAGGACAACCCTCGGTTCACACAGGAGGGTCACGTGGTAATGACTTTCTGTGCACTTTCTGCCGTTGAGATTGCCTTCCAGAAAGTAGCGTCTAATCACCTCGTTGCCGAAGATTCCACACCAGACGTTCACACCAGCGAACCTGGTGTTTGTGTTATCTTAACCAATAAGTGTTCCGGTCATACCAGCAATGCTCATTGTGAATGTTCTCAGTTCCGTCGCGGCAGGTGTTTGCTTCATCGGTCCAAATTACTTTAACAAAGTCGTTGACCGAAATCACTTTAAATAGGTCCCAGTTGCAGAACTCAAGCCGTTTTTCAAAGTCCTCTTCAGCGAGGTCCTGGTGTTGACATACGTGGTACGGATGCAGATATTTTTTCGAACGAAGCACAATCCAGACAAAAATGACGCTTCTGCCACATTCACGCGCAATTTCTTAGGTGCTGGGCTTGTGGTGTACTTTAACGCAAGCAAGGACGTCAGTTTTAATCATTTGTACTTACGACAAAGGACTTTCTGCGCCTTATATGATGTGCAGAACCAGTCTTGCAAAACTTTGTGAAGACGCTGGCAAACTGAACATGACCAGAAACCCGACGATCCGGGAAGCGAGCGGCGCACAACCGTGCGGCAGTTCGGAATGGCCGTTCAACTCAGCGTATGTTAGGATCGCTATTTTGTGATTGAATACCTGGAGCCCACAGGGGAAGCCATTGCAGAATCTTTCTGTGGTATACTCATGACAAGCCTGTTGAGCTTGCAATAGCGCCCTAGTGTTGAAGACCGCAAAGCAAAAGGTAGCTTGAAGCCAAGGAGCAGCCGTTGTCATGAACAGCACTATTTACGACTCTGCCACGTTTAGGAGACGCTCGAATTACATCTGGAATGGTGTGCTTTCCGTGCGAATAAGACAGGCTTTCATACGAACAATACTGATGCGTCCGTAACGTCACTTTCACGAACTGATAAACATGTCACATTTAAATTAATCGCGTGCGGCTTGGATATATTTATTTCGCCGTTTCCAAATTAGTAAAAAGAAAACAGCTTTTTCAGTGATATTGTGCAGCAAAGTAAACGAACTTGCCGAGGCCGCTAAGGTGTATCATCGCTTTAGTTCACCAGCAACGGAACACCGACCACAATCAGCTCCAACGCACAGTGCCGCCAGCGTGACGCAAGTTTCCTCATTTATAAGTGACCCATGGGCGTTTCACGAGGGCTATCCTTCCGGCGGGTATCGCGCGTTTGGTTTCGGTATTGACAGATTTTCAAAACAATATTTGACAATGAATAACTCGAAATACGTCCTCGATCAACGATTTTCAAAAACAAGTCTGGCCTTCAACGTTGATTACCTCCGTTCCTTCAACATAAACATTTGCCCTAAAACGTTTAATTAAAAAAAGTAATTAGTGAACTTGTGTTAATCAGTCAAATTTTAGCTGCATTATTTATGAAACATGATGTCCGCCCGGCCGTAGAACTCACTTGCAAAGACTGAATTTGCGTAACTTGCACGGCTTTCACTTTTTTTAGAAAAAATTATATTCGATAAAAAAAACACACACCCTGTGTCTGTAACTTAAAAAATGAAAGACGTTTACAACTCCCTGTAACGCCTAATTAGAGCGCAGTTCTTGAGGAAGAGGAGGGGAGTGTACTGAGGGGAGGGTATGCACCTCCTCCTCCCTCCTCCTGCCCTCCTCCCCTCCTTCTCCTTCCCGCGCGTTGCATCATGGGACGTTTTCCATCATGCAACGCGTGACGTGAGGTCACGTGATGTCACGTGACCCTCGTGAGGTCACGTGACCCTCGTGACGTCACGCGACCCTTGTGAGGTCACGTGCACCCTTGTGAGGTCAACTGACCCTTGACGCTCTCTTGACGTCACGTGACCCTCGTGACGTCACGTGACTTTTGTGAGGTTTCGTGACCCTCATGACGTCACGTGACCCTCGTGAAGTCTCTCGTTACGTCACGAGTTCCGGGCGTTGCATTATGCGACATTTCCTATAATGCATCGCGCGGTTATGCCGGCGGCGACGGCAACGCCGCTCAAGTAAGAGCTCCGCTCTAAAACGCGTTGTTTCTGTGAATGTCAGCAGTCGAACGTACGGCAAGCTAGCTCGCGAGTATACAAGACGGTTTTTAAAACCTCATCAAGCAATGCTGTCGGTCGTCAGTTTTTGGGCATAAAGAAAATGATTGGACCGGAGTCCTCACCGAATGATGACGTAACCTTCTCGTGTCCAGTTCGTGCCTTGAATATGTTCCCAAGCAATGGGGAGGGGAAAGGGGGGGGGGGCGGCTCGGATAATTAGCGCAGCAGCGACTTCATTCGACGCACTTTTAAAAAGTGTCTATTTGAGGATGGTCTCTATTCAATGTGAAAGATTCACGATTCGGGCAACATGCATAGCTTCTGTCTAAGAGGTAGTTGATACAATTGATACCGTAATCGAAAACGCAGCACACCTTTTGAGATTTAGACACGCTACAACGCCGTAAGTGGCTAGTCTATGTTGGCAGTTCCACCGCTTGAATATATGTTGGCGCTTAGTCTTTGCTTGAACATATTTCTGCTTGATTACTTGCAGTACTACCGCAAGTAATCAAGTTCATTTGTATTTTTACAAAGTACATGCACTCAGAGACTACATGCTTCCGTTTTGTTTTAACGTCTGCGTTTATATTAAAGTGTGATTCAATTATACTCAGCTAGGTATAGACGTTACAGTTAGACGAACATAAAAAGTTTAAAGGATCATCATTCCTGTCTTTCCCGTAACAAATTACCTTAAAGCAGTACAGAGCTTCCTTTAAACCAGTGGTTTTCAAATTGGGGTCCGCGGAGCTTTTGGGGTTCGCGAGGGCATTCTAGGGGTCCACCAAGCCCTGCCTGATCAGACAAGCCCGGCAATAAAAGTTGCATTTTGTTTAGATTGTGATGAAACATTCCAATTGCCGGGCGAGTTGTCTCGTGTGTATGTCAATAAGAGGAGTTTACTTCACACTAGCCCTTAGTTATACTCACTTATTAAATTATTATCATAATTAACCTATCACCTTCCCTGCCCCTCAACACCTACGGGGCCCTCCATCATCTCCAACGACCCACAATGGGTCCGCGAAACCTCAATGGTTGAGAACCACTGGTTTAAACGAAGATCTGACCGTCGGCCCACGCGATCCTTTAGTTCCTAAACATAATTATGCATAGAAATACGCAAGTGATTTGAAATTTACCTGCGTGTAGTGATCTGTTCTGGTCCTTAATGTAGGGGAAATGTGCAATAGCCAAGGGGGTGCCTCTAGTTTCACCTTGTAGTCTCCACAGTGCACTGCCTGATGACTCATGTACAGGAACATTGGCTGTGGATTGACAAAGGAGTCCATATTTTTCAGTTACTCATTTTAAAGTACCGTAACAAAAGTTTAGCATTTTCTTTTTCTTTCTTTTCTTATTGCGCAAAGATTTTATGGATCGGCGAACGCTCACTTTCTCGAACACTCGCGGTCCGAACCAGACGCCAGTTGAAGAAATAACCGTTATCTCATTCAAAATCATCAATGATGTTTTGAAAATTTAAATGGAAAACTTAGGCCCGTTCTAGGCTAGTAACCTCTTCAGCGCTGTATGTTCAAAGGCTTCGTCGCGCGCCATGAAAACGTTTAGAAAATTACTCATATCTTCTGCATAAGATAATGAGTGGCATTTCCAGTGCGGTAGCCCTACATTTGGGCAGACAATGAGCGTTCAGCTATGCGAAGTTTATTTTTGTGATGCAAAAAAAGGCTGTAAATTTGTTTTGGACATCTTGTACATGCATAAGGCGTTTTCCAAAAAAAGGAGAGAAAAAGGAAGTACCCTGTATGTTTACTCTCATAAATAAATTACCTATCCTAAAACGCTGAAGCTCCGTGAGTGTGTAACGCTGCACTCGTAGTCAGGTCACGGCTAATGACACTTTTGCAGAAGGTTTAGGCATGACAGACGCTATGTTTTGACATGACAAGAGAGTGACTCTGAAAGTAGCAGTTATATTCCGGCCTTTTCAAGTTTCTTTAGCCCACTTAGGCTTTACTAACATTGCATGTAGCCGTGATATTAAGATCGTCCAATACCATGGGCGTTGCAAACTTTTTAAAGCTAACAGCGCGCGTAATCCATATAAAACAAATAATGGCCAAACTCAAAAGACAAAAAATGTTGAGCATGCAAACCATGCTGTGCAGGTTGTTGCACAGCGAAGCTGTGGTATCACCTGCAACGATTGCCCACTGCACCATAGACCCTTTTTATGGCAAACGCCACCAGGTGGTGCTCTAGTCTTTGACGTCCCAGAGAACTTGCGGTTTATAAAAATAATTAACAAAGGCCACCTTAACACCGCTGCTTGAAATGTAGATGTAACGTTTAACCACCAATTCTCCAGGTGAACACAAAAAAACGAAGGAGTGCGAGATATGCTAAAATGTTTCGAGTATTCTTGTAACCAAACTTTCCTCCTCCAAGATGTAATACTGTACAGCCGAAGGCCCTCATTAAATCTCCAACTTCGTTGTTCGTGTACCATTTTTGCTTTCTCGCACTGGTGACCGAAGCAAGCTTAACAAGCCTGCAAAGACGATGCGACGGGAAGTCTCTTGGGACGCAAGCGGCAGTCAATAGGGAGTTTTGGCAGACCGTGTTTTCCTCCGCTAAGCCCTCCGCAACGAAGAAACCGCCACTGCTCCTGCGTGCCGCTGGCCTTGGCTGTAGGGTTCCGGGTAGCGAAGGGGCTTTGCGGAGGGGAAAACACGGTCGACTAAAACTCCCTAATGTTTGTAAACAGAAAAAGTGTCTATACCAAATATTTGACGAAAGAAAAGTAAATAGACTGTATCAAACCTTTTTGTATATATGAAAGACTTCGTGCGTTTCTGTTCCCGCGGCAGCTCATGCAACCGCAATCTTTACCGAGAAACGCATGCGGGAGCGTTACGTACTTCTCATTGTTAACGGGGATAGTGACGTCACTCCCCACTTCATACTCTGCTGATGCCGCGGCAGTATATGTCAACGCAATTTTTACCAAAAACGCACGCGGGGAGAGCTAAGTTCTTCGCATTGTTGGCGCGCAACTTATCATCTATCATGTGGTTTTGACACTTGTTTTCTTCTTTTCTTATTCAAACAAGTGTCAAAACCAAACCATAGAAGATAAGGTGCGCGCGATGGTTTTCGGTCGACTATTTAGTCGACTACTGTTCTGTTGACGAACACGAAAAAACCCGACCAACGACCCATTAACAACTTCGCTGCACAAAAAAAATATTAGCCGTAAAATTTTAAAGTTTGAGTCACGCCGGCTGCCTGGGATAGGAGGGCGGGAGGGTCCAGCGCAAATTCAACAATCAAAGGGGTGGAAGGATGTCTCTATTTGGTGGGTCGGCAGTAACATTTTGATTTGCCCAGGAATTTGCTCCCGAGAAGGCGCGTGACGGATTCTTGGACTTGGTTTCTCGCCATTGTTTTCGAATCAACGAAGAGGAAGGAAGAGTGTTCCTGTCAATAACGTTTCCGACTTGACTTCGGCCGCTCAGCGAGTTACGCGCTAATGTTCAGATCAGCGGATATTCCAGGAGTTGTACGCGGCCATTGGCACAATGAAGTGCTGTACAGAATTCACGAGAGACAGCTATGTGTTCCCAGTGGAACTGAAAATATCGCATCGACAGGCATTTCGTGTTTATACGTGGGGATAGGCGCATTTAAGCCATGGATGGCTAAGGTCTTTAGGTAAGCTTTCGGCTGTTTTTGAAAGGAAAATTCTGGCTTTATTTGAAGTTGACTAAACACGCCTCATAAATTCAAAACACTTTCTTGTTGTCATCTAACACACTTTGTCTATTGTACCCAGTCTTTTAGTTCCACAAAACCTCAACCCTCTCTACATAAGTTCATTAAATCAACAAAATCTTCTGAAACAAAATTTCGGATTACACAACAAAATGAATGTGATTAAAACTTGATTTTCTTAAACGTGCTAAAAAAACTTTTCTTTTTTGGCTTTTAATTACATTTGTTTCTTACGCATGAGTATGCAATTTCCGCAAATATTTTCTTTCAATGTACTCCAACCGTCAATCGCAAGTGACCGTGATGCCGTCTTGCTTCAAAAGCGCAAAGTGCTCGGGGATTATGTGCTTGCACAATACTAGGTTATATCTCCCTTTGCAGTTCGCATTTCGTGTTCGAAAGCATTTCCCAACATTGACTGCCGTTAGATAATTGGACATTATAAGGCGCCGACGTGCTTCTCGCAAAACAAGTACTCGCAAAGATCCACTTTGTGGTTTTTGAATGTAACCTCAATTTTAAGAGCATGACTCGACTATTATAGCCTTTACAAAAAGTGACGTCTCTCAAGTCAATTTAAGCGGGACCGTATATGCCACGTGTAACGTCTAATGGCTGTCACAAAAGTCAAACTATTATTGCCTTGGCTTTTTCTAAAGGCAATATTGGCGCGACATGTCACGTTCATAATAGGCAGTAAAAAAGAGGAAATCTTTTCCGCCGAGATTACCATTACCAGTCTAAGCCTTACTGTCATGGTAACGATAGATTGCGACACTTTGAGAACATGACGTTACCTCGATCAAAAGATAACCAGTCAATCGAAGTTTAATATTGTCTAAACACATGTCAGTGTAGGTACGTGTAGTATTGATTTCATTTAAAAAAGAAACCTGTCAGCAAGGAAGGAAACAAAATTTCTTGTTTTTCTGCCGAGTTTGTTTTTTTAAATCTATAATTGGTACATTTCTTTAGAATGATGATTTCGGGTTTTGACGATATTAACGTTAACTAGACGTCGGTTTATATAACACTTTGTCCTTCCTTTTTATTTTTTATCCAGTTACCGTCACAATCTCTACCTTTCCCGCACTTTATCACCCCAGCAAGAGCCAGATTCTAACAGAGTTTCAGCTTTCGTGTGGCTTGGTTTGTTTAGCGAGCGGAAAAACACTGTTCTCTTTTACCAAACACCCGGTACTTCAAAACTTTTTCTTTATTGATAAAATTAGATTTTTCGTGATAGTAAATAGAAGAGATATTCACCGCGTTCGATCATATTTGTGCATAAGTACCTTTGCTGGATTGTGATCCATGATAAGAGACAGGGCTTTTTTGGTGAATAATTCGGTCGAATAATGGTTCCCCTTATTTCTCACAGGGGTCGTGTTCTCCCAGAAGTCCAGGCCGCTTGCGTTCGCCTTGGGATGAATTGAGGTATATACCATTAATTGATAATAAAACACTAAAGATACCTTCAAGAAAAAACACACTCAACAATAGACACTTTCCGGAGTTAAGAATGACAACTTGGATAACTCGTGGTATTTTTTCAGCATCTAAATTAAAACGAATAGAGGACGAACTATATGACGAAGAACACAGTCGCTTTTGTACGTCTGCCACTGACGTACGAACCGTCATTAGAATATACAAGGATAGCCTGATATTGCAGCATCCAGATGGCACTGATTTTCTGCAAAGGGTCCAGTGATACGCTTTCAAAGTGGATTACATCACGGTAAACATTTTCCAAGAGAAGACAGCGAATTTCTTTTTAAGGTTTTTCAATTCAATTCAATTCAATTTTTATTCAAAATTCAAAATAATCACAAATCACACTGCATGATCCATCTGGATCTGTAGCCTATTTGGCTAGTCTTGGCTCCATTCCAAATCTACAAAAATAAATATTGCGGCGGTTACCTGCCACCCATCCATGATGCCGTACAAACACATTAGTCAGTGAAACATTGTTTCCAAATAAAATGTTTTAAGTGTACTTTTGAACGTTTTGCTTTCTTTTATTAGGATGCATAAGGAATTCCATATTTTTGTTCCAGTATACTGTATCATCCTTTGACCATACACATTACGAGACAATGGAATGTTAAAATCGTTTGCGAAAACATTTATAGTGACTCTTTCCGACTGTGAGAAAATGCTTGATGGTAGTGGTGTATTTATTGTCAAAATATTATGCATCATAACGACAGCTTTGTAATCTCGTAGCAGGCGAAATGGCAGTGTCAGTTGGCTTTGAAATAGTGGAACGGAATAAGTATTATATCTTGTGTTGTCTAATTGTCTGATTGCTAGCTTTGGAAGTATCATAATTGGTTGTATGTAGCTTTGATAGGTGAAACCCCAGGATTCCACACAGTATTGGAGGTGAATGTGAAATATGCTAAAGTATATCAACTTACGGGGTTTACTATCAAAATATTGACGTGGTTTGACTAGGGTGTATATAGAATATCCTAGATTTTCGCGCAATCCTTCTATTTGCCGCGCGCGCAGCTGTCTAAGTAGGCAGCGCGCGCGTGGCCTAGCGGTTATCGTACCTGCCTCCCACTCGAAAAGCGAGGGTTCGATTCGTGGCAGCGACGTGTCTTTTGTTTATCTCTGCATTTTAGTGTTCTGGCAAATTCGAGAATCCGGGTGCTTGTTCGAGGTGCGAATGTTCTACGCGTCGAACTTTCTACGCCGATTATTCCAGAAGCCCACGCGTGTACATAAGGGGTTTCGCGTGGTGAGCCAAGGTCAGTCTCGCCCCAGCGCTCGAACCTGCGGTTACGCCGACTTCGACGCCCGGGACGCTCTATTCTTATCTTCTATTTCCCTTTTTGTTTTGGGCACAAGTTCGCCCCAGTAAACGTCTATTTCCTCCTGTCTATTTATTGTTCTTCGAATCACCACCCGTGACATTCTGGTGGAGGAGCTGGGTACGCACCCTATGTCTCTTCACCGTACCCCTCCGAAGACCTGTTCGGCAAGCCCCACTCCTAGTCGACGATTCGTGGAAGAGGCAGGACCCCGGGCTAGCCAGCGTCTTTAAGGACAACGCCCTGAGTTTGGACCACTGCCGGACAAGACAAAGAAGCCATCAAAGCCGGTGATGAGCTCCACGCAACAACAGACGGAAAACCCTCCAGCAGCGTCGCCCTACGTGTTCTTGGCTTTGGTTCCCCGCTTGCCGACGCCATTCCGCGGTGAACTCTACGAGGACGTAGAAGACTGGCTCCTGCAGTACGACCGAGTGGCCCGCCACAACGGATGGACTGATGAGCAACGCCTCCAGAACATCTACTTCTCACTGGAGGGAACAGCAAGGCAGTGGTATGAAAATCACGAAGTCGCCTTGCCCACGTGGGAAGTTTGTAAGAACGAGTTGAAGAAAACTTTTGTCAGTCAACACCGACGTGAGTGGGCCGAAGAACTGCTTCGAGGGAGGAACCAGGGACCCAAGGAAAGCGTTACATCTTTCACTGAAGACGTCATCCGCCTCTTCGCCCGCGCCGACCCGCAGGCCACCGATGAAAAGAAGCTGCGGGTACTCATGCGAGGTGTCAGGGATGACATTTTCGGCGGCCTTGTCCGCAATCCTCCGTCGACGGTTGAACGCTTCGTTTCGGAGGCAACCAACCTTGAAAGGGCGCTCCTCGCAAGGGCGAACCATTACCAGCGGTATACTGGCGCCACCGTGACTCCAGCGTCTACCTGCAGCATCGGTTCCGGCAGCTCCGACCTCTCTGCGATCCGTGAGATGGTCAGAGACATTGTCCGCGAAGAGCTCAGGAAGTTGGTGCCGGCAGCAGAACGACCAGCTGCGCTCTCACTCACTGAGCTCGTTCAAGAAGAAGTACAGCGAGCCTTTCGACCGGAGTCTCCTGTCGACATCACCGAACCCGAAGAACCGGTGGTAACCTACGCTTCAGTGGCGCGACGACCACCACCGGCTGCTCGCAAATACACGTCGCCACCTCAACGAGACGCCCCAACGCCACACTACCTCCGACGAGAAGAACAACGGGTCCCGCATGTCCGTCCTGAACAGCCTGCGCCCAGAAAAACAGACGTATGGAGGACGCCCGACCGACGCCCTTTGTGTTACCATTGCGGTGAAGCGGACCACATCTACAGACGATGCCCCTACCGCCAGCTGGGCCTACGAGGGTTTGCGCCCAACTACCCTCGACGACGTCTCGGAGAGCGACCTCGGGACATCGAGGACTACCTCCGCCGCTCTTTATCCCCGGAGTCGTCTCCCCGCCGAGGCTTCCGTTCACCGTCTCCCCGACGCTCGCCATCGCCCTTCCGCCGGTCTCGCCGAGACAGCCTGTCACCCATCGCATCCCGTCGGGAAAACTAGGCGCGGCAATGCCGGGAGGTGGTGTTGCCGAAGACGAACAATGCCAAGATCCTCCAAGATCGTCGGAGCCCTCCCACTCAAACGCCGCAACGCCCCGAAACGACGTGTCTGCAACGTTGTCGAATAACCTCAACGTTCTCATCGACGGCCACGACGCGACGGCGCTCGTCGACACCGGAGCAGACTACTCCGTTTTGAGTGGGAGACTCTCTCGCCGCCTGCGAAAAGTGACAACGCCGTGGGATGAACCTCAAATACGAACCGCCGGAGGGCATCTCATCACGCCAGTCGGGAGATGCACCGCTGGCGTCGAGATCCACGGTGAGACGTGCCCTGTGAAATTCGCCATTCTACAACACTGTGCCAGAGACGTTATTCTCGGAATGGACTTTCTCGGCGAGTATGGCGCCGTCATAGACCTCGGAGCAAACCGTTTGACACTACAAAAACCCGTTTCACCACCGGAGGAACCGAAAGCGACATCATCTGCGGTCCAAGTTCTCGCAAGCCACGCGAACTTACCGCCGCGGTCGAGTGTTTTTGTGCCCGTCGGGATCACCGAAGCTTGCTGCGGCGAAGTTCTGCTCGAGGGAAGCCTCCAGCCACTTCTAGGAAGAGGAATAGGCGTCACAAGAGGAGTACCTGAACTTCAAGATGGCCGCACGGTGGTCCTCGTGACGAACTTCAGGAATGAAACGCAGCACCTCACGAAAGGTGCAGCCGTCGGCCACGTTGAGGAACTCCAAAACTCCGCCGAAATCGCCGTCATTACTGACGTGTCATTGCCACCTCAGCAAGACACTACGCCGCCAGCGTAGCTTGACATTGACCCCAAGCTTCAAGGCCCGAAACGACGGCAGCTGAGTGACCTTCTCGCCGAATACAGCGACTGCTTGGCGTCGTCGTCGAAGGTGCAACAAACCACAGTTGCGAAGCATCCCATCGTCACCGAGGACGACGTGCTCCCTGTGCACCGATCGCCGTACCGAGTCTCCGTAAAAGAACGGGAGGTCATCCAACAGCAAGTGGAAGAAATGCTGAACGATGATATAATCCAGCCTTCAAGCAGTCCGTGGGCCTCTCCAGTCGTGCTGGTTAGGAAGAAGGACGGAACGCTTAGGTTCTGCGTTGACTACTGGCAGCTGAACGCGGTTACGAAGAAAGACGTCTACCCACTTCCCCGCATCGACGACACTCTAGACCGGCTGCGCCATTCTCGATATTTCTCATCGATGGACCTAGAGAGCGGCTACTGGCAGATCGAAGTTGACGAACGGGACCGAGAGAAGACAGCTTTCGTCACGCCGGATGGCCTGTACGAGTTCAAGGTGATGCCTTTCGGCCTATGCACGGCGGCGGCAACATTCCAGCGTGCCGTGGACAGAGTACTGGCAGGGCCGAAGTGGAAGAGCTGTCTCGTCTACCTTGACGACGTCGTAGTGTTTTCAAGTGACTTCGACGAGCACTTGCGACGACTCCGAGCTGTTCTCCAAGTAATTCAGACCGCCGGACTCACACTCAAGCCGTCAAAGTACCGGTTCGCCTATGACGAACTGAAGTTTCTAGGCCACGTGGTTAGTAACAAAGGCGTCCGCCCAGACCCCGAGAAGACTCGCGCCGTCGCGGCATTCCCAGCGCCGACAGACAAGAAGGCCGTGCGAAGATTCCTTGGACTTTGCGCCTACTATCGGCGCTTCGTTCGGGATTTCGCTAAAATTTCCGCACCGCTCACGAACCTCACGAAGGACGCCGAGAAGTTCGAATGGGGCGAGGAGCAGCAGCAGGCATTCGACGCGCTGAAACGACGACTCCAGACTCCTTCTGTACTTGGACATTTCGATCAGGATGCGGAAACCGAGATTCACACGGACGCAAGTAACGCGGGACTGCGCGCAGTACTAGTCCAAGTGCAAGAAGGCATCCAGCGAGTCATCGCCAACGCAAGTCGGACACTGTCCAAGGCGGAGAAAAATTACTCTACGACTGAGAAAAAATGCCTTGCGGTCGTCTGGGCAATCACGAAGTTTCGTCCGTACTTGTACGGGAGCCCGTTCCGCGTGGTGACGGACCACCACTCGCTTTGCTGGCTTGCGAACCTCAAGGACCCGTCAGGACGCCTCGCTTGATGAAGTCTCCCACTACAAGAGTTCAACATGACTGTTGTCTACAAGTCAGGCCGCAAGCACAGCGACGCCGACTGCCTGTCCAGAGCCCCTCGAAACCCCTTCCGGCTGCAGCGACGACAATTACGACGAGTGCTTCCTAGGAGCAGTGAACACCGACGACATGGCACGACGTCAACGGGACGATCCTGAGCTGCGTGCATTGATCGAGCACCTGGAAGGGGAGGGAGTACCGTGCCACGTGTCTTCTCACGAGTACTGCCGACCTTCGCCATTCGACAAGGTGTACTCTACAAAGAGAACTTCGGGGAGAACAACACACCGTGGTTGCTGGTAGTCCCAACCGACCTTCGGGAGGAGATCTTCCAAGCATGTCTTGACGACCCGACGTCCGGACACCTCGGTTACAGCCGAACACTGGCCCGTATTCGTGAAAAGTATTACTGGCCAAAGCTCCCCAAAGCCGTCCACCTCTACACCCGATCGTGCCACGAGTCCCAGCGACGTAAGAAACCGCCGACGAAGCCGGCAGGTCTCCTGCAGCCGATTGCTCCCCCGACCGCACCGTTCCAGCAGATCGGAATGGATCTACTTGGCCCTTTTCCGCCGTCAACGGCGGGAAACCACTGAATAATCGTCGCCACAGATTATCTCACGCGGTACGCCGAAACGAAAGGCCTTCCTTCAGGGACTGCTGTGGAAGTTGCTAAGTTTTTCATCGAGTCCATCGTCCTCCGGCATGGCGCTCCCGAAGTTCTTATCACAGATCGCGGATCATCCTTCATGGCACAGATGACCCAAGAAATCCTCCGGCTCAGTCACACCAGCCATCGTCGTACCACTGCGTACCACCCGCAGACCAACGGGCTGACGGAGCGACTCAACAAGACAATCGCCGACATTATCTCTATGTACGTCGACGTAGAGCACAAGACGTGGGACGAGGTGTTGCCCATACGTCACTTTCGCCTACAATACGGCAGTTCAAGAGACCACTGGATTCACACCTTTCCAGCTGGTACATGGTCGCAAGGTAACGACCATGCTGGACGCCATGCTGCCCCATGAGCCATCTGACATTGAGAGCGACGACGCTCAGGCGGTTGCTCAACGGGCCGAGGAAGTCCGGCAGCTCGCCCTACTTATGATTCAAGACCAGCAACACGTCGATGCGGGCCGCTACAACCTTCGTCGTAGGGACGTCCACTTCCAGCCCGGAGACAGGGTGTGGGTGTGGACGCCCATCCGTCGGCGCGGCCTTAGTGAGAAACTGCTGAAACGGTACTTTCGACCATACAAGGTACTCGTCGCCTCGGCGAACTGAACTACGAGGTGATGCCCGACGGAACACGAACATCGTCACGCCGCCCACCACGACCTGAGGTCATCCACGTCGTGCGCCTGAAGCCGTACTACGCTCGATAGGACTGTGGACCTTGTGTGCTCCAAAGGACTCTTTAGTTCATTGTTCTTTTTATTTTGTTTTTTTGTTTTGCATCGGGGCGATGCACTTTTTAAAGGGGGAGTAATGCCGCGCGCCCAGCTGGCCAGGTAGGCAGCGCGCTCGTGGCCTAGCGGTTTTCGTACCTGCCTCCCACTCGAGAAGCGAGGGTTCGATTCCTTGAGACGTGTCTTTTGTTTATCCCTGCATTTTAGTGTTCTGGCCAATTCGAGAATCCCGGTGATTGTTCGAGTTGCGAATGTTCTACGCGTCGAACTTTCTACGCCGATTATTGCAGAAGCCCACGCGTGCACATAAGGCGCTTCGCGTAGCGAGAGAGTCAGTTTCGCCTGAGGGGTTCGATCTTGCTGCTTCGCCGCCTTCGACGCCTGAGACGCTCTGTTGTTATCTTTCTTTTTCCTTTTATTTTAGGGCACAAGTTCGCCTCATTAAATGTTCAGTTTACTCAGTCATTCGCCGCCTCATCACTTCTCATTCGTGACAATATGCAGCTTTCAATTAAAGCACGAATCAGGTATAACTCCAAGATATTTAGTACTTTCAACCCTTTGAATATGTTTATTTCCTATTTTAATATCACTTACCCCAGCTGAAATATTCTTAGAGGGCGACGAGAACACAATGTATTTTGTCTTTTGTAAATCACGAGCTAATTTATTGTCTAGGAACCATCTCTCTATTTCCTTAAGTTCGTGTGTCATTTCAGACTGAATTAATTCTAGCGAGTTTCCAGAGACTAATATAGCAGTATAATCTGCAGACATTATCGTTCGTAACATTAGCTAGATCATTTATGTAAATAGAGAAAAGGATTGGTCCTAGCGCTGAACCTTGGGGGACTCCTGTCAACACAAACTCAAAAGTTCAGAATTGCTCCTTTATACCAACGACCTGAGATCGAGACGTTCAATAACTCTTAAAGATGTCAAGTGAAAAGTCTCGAAAGCCATATCTTCGCACTCTCTCTATAAGTATGCCATGATCTACAGTATCAAAAGCTGAGATTTTAGATTTTGTTGTGTTCGTCCGTTTTTTATCGTTCCTCATTTCAGGGTTTCCAATATGTCTTTTTTTATGTCTAAGAATAGGCCGACTGCAATTTTATTGTTGTTTAGTGCATTTTAATGAATTGACTAGGGGTTAAAACCGCTGTGTCCGTCGATTTGCCTTTTCGAAAACCATGTTGGTTATCAGATAAAATATCATATTTAGTCAGAAAGGCAATTACCCTTGTGGCTACAAGCTTTTTTAAAATAGTGTTTATACAGCTTAGGACCGATATTGGTCTGTAGTTTTAAAATTGGTTGACGTCGCCATTCTTATAAATAGGTAACACTCTTGCTATTTTTAGTAGTTCCGGGTAGGAAGCACTGTAAAACGCTTGATTGTATATCTTTTCCAATGGTATGCTAAGAATATCGATGTTGTCTTTAATTGTGTTTACGGAAATATTATCATATCCAGGAGTCTTGTCCCATGGCATCATTTTATCATTGACGTAATTTCTTCGCACGTAGTGTCTTGATAGGTGAATGTGTTACTGAGAAACTCTGGAAGCTGGTTTGTGATTGGTTCTTCGAGAGCTCCAGCCAGTTCTTTACCAATATTGCAAAAATATTGATTAAACATCTCTCTGAGAACGTTATCATTATGACATCCAGTAGCCTCCAGTTCTGGCAGTACCATATTTTTTATTAGGTTTAATAATAGAATTTATAATTGACTACATTTACTTTCTATCTTTTCCACATTTCCGTATCATATTACAGTAGTACTTTTTTTCCTTCGTCGAATGAGAGCTGTTACTATATTTTTATATATTTTAAATTGGCCATTATATTATTATTATTTCTAGGTTTCTTCATCTTCCTATACGAAAAGTCTTTAATTTTTATCATTTCCAATATTTTATACGTCATCCATGGGCAGATAAGTTTTCTGTAGTAACCCCTTGGTACAATTGTTAATGATTCAGTTATGAATTGACGGAGTATATTATGAAAACAACAATAGTTTGTGTCCTCATCAGTATCAGTCATTGCAGTGGCTAACAATTTCCATAGAGTCTTATAATTTAGTTTTTTCATACTACAGCTTAACTCGTTATTGAGACTTTGGTGTACTGGTTCCGAGGTCAAAAGATCTATAGGTGAATGGTCAGTTAAATATGCATATAAAACTCCGTACATGCTACCTTCTGTGCAAAAGTTACGTAATATATGATCAAGAGCTGGAGCTGAATCAGCACCGAACCAAGTTGAACTATTTATTAGGTTTGTGAAATTAAATGACTGTAGCAAGAATACAAACACATTATGTATTGTTTTTTGCATATCTATGTTAAAATCACCACAAATAATTACATGATTTTTTCGTGCCGTCATTTGTGAAAAAATATCTTCTAGTGTTATAAAGAAAAGATCCTAGACATGAACCTGGAGCTCGATATACTACCCCGACTATAATGTACAAAATTTTGACGAAAAGAATCTTATATTCAGCACTTAATGTACAAGTATATTCAATGCATTCCTTGAATGTTAGCCCCGTTTTTATCGATAATGCGACCCCACCACCACTCGTAGTTGTTGGTCTTGGTAATGATATTAGTTGGTAGCCAGGAAAGTTGAAATACGCGTTACCTTTGAGCCATGTTTCCGATAGGGCTCAAACATTGTACAGAAAAAACATGTTCACCGAGTAATGCACATAAAGCATCCGCATTTTTGTTCAGACTACCTATATTGCAATGCAATTATGAAAATATTCCATTTTTATAAACTTTATGAATTTCTTGAATAGAAGCCATATGTTACGTCTTATTTAGACAACGTTTTCAATTTATACAATCAAGGCCAGATCAGCTTCGTTCATGATTTGTATCACACCAGCGTTTTCAGCCTTTCGCATTTGTATTTTTGCCTGGGATACCCACACAAACTTCCAGTTGTTTCCCTTCGTTTGAGTTGCCTTCTCTAGCAGCACTTTGTTTTCTGGGCACAGATGTTCGTTCACCTAGATTGGTGCCGAGTGTTCAAATCCAAAATTTGGCGTTGTCAGCCTGCGCCTTTTCGATGCCGCTAGAACCTTATCACGGATGCCGTAAGAGATAAACCTAACAATTACATTAGGTTTCGTCTTCTTTTTCGTGGGTACACGGTGGATCACATCTATATCTGAGTCAGCAATCTGAACTCCTATCTTGCTCCCGATCTCAGTGATCATGTGCTTAGGCGTTGTTCTGGGTTGTGTGGAATTCCTTTAATCTCCAGGTTATTTCTTGGAACGTATTGTTTATTTCAACAAGATTACGCTTCATGCTTCATGTATGCTTCAATACCAAGAGATAGTTATTTGTGCTGATGGGAAGATCCGTTTTCTGCATAAGCCTAATTTGGGTTCAACACGATATGCTCGGCGTCAACTATGTTCTGCTACGTTGGCAAGGCTCGCGTAGTCTCCGTAGTGCTTCAACGTTTTGCTGTGCCTAAGTATTCTGCGTACGTTCTTAACCCAGGAAGTTAGTCAGCCAAAATGGTTGTCTGGTGCTTCCGCTGTCGATGACAAATTTTTCCACTGCGATTCGACAGCCAGACTGAGGTCTTTAAGGTGCTTCGCACAGTAGTAATACCGTTATTCATCCTACCGCAAGCCGGTAGGACGCACTATTCAGAGCGAAACGTGAAGGAATGAGGGTCGAAGATGATCCCCTGGTGTTCCGGCAAAGCCAGGTTTCGCTCTTCGATTCCCCTCCGCTGGGTGGTTTGCATGGAGGGGGGGGGGCCTTCACTTGACGCCTTATTTATAGGCTGCTCACATTTACAGGCTTCTAGTACTGACAATTTATAGCGTGGTAGGAACATTGCTAAAGCATGGAAGTTTATCATCAACTAGAGCTCAGCAGCCACGTACTCAGCTATGGCCGCCAGTGCGTACCCGTTATAGTGGTGATTTTTATCACGTGGTTCCGAAGCTTCTTTCATGGCTTCGTCCTTAGACCGCCAGGCACCTGGAATTTCTGATTCGCTCAAGAAGGCTGGCGAGCGAAGCAGTCGCCACAGTTTTCTGCTCTAGCCGCTAGGTGCTGTCGATTTCGCTGGAATCACCAATAGGCTCACGCCATCTTTCATGCTGAGGAGCTTTCGTGTGGCTCTATGTTTCCAGCACAAATTGAAGGCTGAGGGCTGAACCTTCCCTTTCTGACATTGGATGACACCCGAGTTCTTCCAGAGTTTTTCCAGAGTTTCTTTTTTTCTTCCTATAACGCCAGCGCTAAATTAATAGGGGGAAAGGTGGAGTGGGGCTGCAGTACCCTGGGCCTGACCTCCGACAGAAAGAGAAGGGGGTCTATCTCTTTTAACGTGCCTACTATATAAACCCCCTATAGCAAAACTTCGGACTCCACGTACGCAGCGAGGAAACCAGAGCGAGGAGACGGGGCCTCTTCCCATTGTAACTTTGTTTAATACGATCAGTCCGAGTGACTTTGTGAAGTTGCAAAAGAAAGAAATGACCGAATCCCCACCTCTCAGGGGCCCATTTCTCACGAGGCGGTCCGCGTTTGCTGGCGGAATGTAGCGGAGCTTTTTCTGGATACGACAGCTCGCTTCCCGTATCCCGCTTCGGGAAAGTAGGATAGACAGGCCAGGAGGAGCGCCTCGTTATCTTCTCGTCCGAGCGGGCCTCTTTAAATGGAAAGCTCGCGAGACACTCTTCGAGAAACACTACCAGATGGCGGTGTGTTGGGCGTCCATTATTGTAGGGCTTGTATTGTTCCTGCACAGGCTTACAACACGAGTCTCAGACCTTCCCTTCGATAAAGGAGAACGTGGGTGACACTGCTTGGAGCACTCTACAATGCTCTTTGACCGTCTCGTCATTTGGCACGCGTTGGTAGACGTGCCACTGTCGTGAGGTCCTCCGATTAAAGTTCCTAGTTAAAACTAGTCGTGCAACCGAACAACCTCTCCCTCTACTACTGCAGAAAAGCAACCCCAGATTCACCCGGAAGTACATGTGTTTGTTATTCGCAGTGTACCTAGAATTCGTTTTTAATAGACTGATCTCACCAGTTAGTTTCGTCATACCGCTGCTGCCAATACGGATGATGGAAACTTTATTCTTTCTCTACGCTCGCCAACCGCGCTGGAGCTCTGCACTAGCCGAGCACGAAACTTCACAGGCCATGTCGTGCACTGGCGCCTGCCCCCTGTGAACTATAGTCATGGCGACTTCACGCATGCGTGGAGCACTTAGTGAAATCGGACTATTACAAATAGACGACTCGGAAAAAGCCTTCTGTTCACTCTTCCCCAGTGGACACATATTCTCAAGTTCCTATTTGTTCATGAAGCGCCAATTTCGTTCTAATGGTAGAATGTGCACAAAACACAAGGATTCAGCCCCTGGTCCCTAATTGGCTCTACTGAGAGGAAGGCGTGCGCTTATACACGGACAATGGTATTCTATATACCCTGCACTTTGTGTCTGACTGGCCCAGCTTTTAATGCGAAAGCATTAACTGTCCCATGGAGTGAAGCCAGCCTTGTCTGTATCAGAGAATAGCGGCACCTAAGTTCCCTTTCGCTGAGCGACACGGTACCCATAGTTCCTTTGGCCAGAAGCACAGCAACACACAGGCTTCGTCACTGAAGCCGACGGGGCGCTCAAGGTAAAAGAGGACGCGCCTCAGAAATAAAACACCAAGAAAGGCACAGCAACGGAGATGCATGGGCACGGAACCCGTGGAGCCGGCGGGGGTGCCGCGCCTGCGCAGTGGGGGAGCGTGATGTCACCGCCGGAGCGCCGTCTCAAAAAGAAAGACGTGGCGGGCTGCTTGTAGGAACGCGCTGCGGGTACGAATGCGTTCGCATTCCCACACGCAGGGAGTCTTAATTGTCTTCGTTAATTTTCATTACGGAATGAAACCGAAAGCTAAGCTTTAAGGTTTGCAGTTCAAGGTGAAAAGGGTGAAATATTGGGCATGTAAAACAAACAAGGGGGCATACGGTATTGATTTATTTTAGCTGTGATGTAACATATTGAGAAAGAGCGAAAATGTGAGCCATCATTGAAGACAGCCGTCCGGCATAATCTTACTTGTTGAGGTGCCTGAAAACAACTATCCAAGTGCCCCCTCACTTGTTTCCTCGTAGCTTCGCGACTCATCCTCCCACCCACGACTTGTGCCTCTAGAGAACTGCTCAGCTGCCTTCATATTTGAACGCCAGATGGGGACAGACTCGACAGCAGCACAAAGGAACCTCTATAACTGTCTAAAATGACCCAGCTAAGTGGCCAGTGGTTATTACTGCCGGATTTTGAGATGAATGCATTCTGAAAAGGCCAATGTACTTTCGAATTCGGGCGAAACGTTTTTGTTTCCGAAATAATATACGAAAGTGAGAAACGCTTTATGCATTAAGGGCAGTAAATGGAAAAGTGTACAAGCAACACTTGTTAATCTACTTGGGCTAAGTTTACGTTTTCATGTGCAAACAATTTTTGATACCGAGCCACCCGACTTCCCTTACCTCACACGACCTTTCTGATTGAAAGAAAGGAGATGAGAAAGTTTATGCACGGAAAAACAGTGACGAACACCCTACTGCGTGGTGATATTGCTGGACCGCTCTAATTTTCGAGGCAATTTTCTAATTTACCTTCAAAGAGCTAAATATTCCAGTGGTAGTAGGAAAGGGGGGGGAGCGGGGACAATAGGGCCATTAGTTCAGGGTCTCTATATTTCTTAATCCCTCCATGTTTAATGCACAAATTATCTTAACCAACTGCGGCGTCGTTATGAAGCACGTGCTTACCCAGAATATCTTGTGGTCATAGTAGTCTTCTCCACCGTTGAGGAAGCCGTAAAACGAATCGAAACCTCTTCGGTTCGGCGTGTAGCTTTCTTTGTAGTAACCCAGATGCCACTGCAAGTAAATGAGGAATGGTTAAGGGAAGATGAAGGTGACGTTGGAACACCCTTACCTTTCCGATCACGTGAGTGTCGTATCCCAGGTTCTTCAGGTACTCAGGCATGATGGTCAAGTTTGTCGGCAACCCCCACGGCTCCCCCGGTGTTTGGACATCATGCTGTAAACCTGATAGGGACATATAGACGCGTAAATGTGGAAATTATTGTTAAATGTGAAATCCCGCTCCTTTAGAGAAGATTGAGTAGCAGCGACTGCCCCTGCTGCGTTTTCAATACATAGCATTTTCAAGGCCAGCTCCTTAGCGCTTTCGGGTCTGTACCTGGGATGTTGCCTCGATGACATCATGACGTCACATGATGACCATCATAGGTATGGCGGTCATCACGTGACATCATGGCGTAATGTGACGTAACGTCTCGTGACACCGTGCCGTCCCGTGGCATTTTGACGTTACGTGACATCGCGCCGTCAGGCAACACTGTAATATCACATGGAGGTCACGCTGGCACTTTCTTTCCTGATGTTCTTATTACGTCACGTGCTACCATGACGTCATATAACACCGTGACATCATGTGACACTGTGACCTCAGGTCACGTGGGAAGGTGACGTACGGTCACGTGACAACGTGCTTTTTCTACTGCCACTTGGCACTGCGACGCCATGTTTTGTGGTTGCGTGACGTAGGGCCATGTTACATCATGAAATCACAGAGGAGCTACGATTGCTATGCCTTTGAAGGGATACTGAACCGAAATTTTGATTTCGCGAAATAAGGCCACGGAGGCATTGAACGGGATGCTGCTAAATACAAAACATCACTCCTACATCGATATGTCTAACAGACGGCTGTATTTCGGAAAAGAACGGCGCCATCAAGAGAAGACTACGACGTCACTATCCTCCTGGAACAGTTGAGAATGAGCGGAAGCGGCCTTGCTTCTCTCCTCCTCACGTCGCTTCATCTGCTCGAGGGGACGAAGCGAAGAAAACAGGGAATGAGAATCCCGACATCACATGCCTCATCGGCCTCGTCGGCCGTGTTCAATCATGCACGTTTTTTTTTCGAAAAATAGGGCCATCCGTTAAAGATATCACTGGACGAGTGATGTTTTGGGGTTTCGCAGCGTCCCGTCCATCGCTCCAGCCTCGTTTTGTGAGCTCGAAAGTTCGGTTCAGTATCCCTTTAAAGCGCCTTTGGAGCATACTAAGGAGACAAGCCGTTTATCGTAAAAATTGTGGTCACTCTGCGCGCCGAGAATACAAAGAGATTAATTTCATTCTATCACTAAATTTGAAACCCTCGTTCCAGTGGTCCTCTGCCCTCTCACTTAGTGCTAAGCCCGTAGTGCGGGGCAGGTCGGGTAGATCGGTGAGCCCATAGCTTCCTTCGCGGTCCACTCCAGGGCTGCCCGGATATAATCAGCCAGGCAGGCCTGGTCTTGAGGTTTCGGGGACTGTAGTCAGCCACCGCGGGTTTGGAGGAAGGGACAGGGAGGCCGGGGAGGGGAAAGGAATACAAAGAATCCGGTTGCGACTGGGATCTGCTCCGAAAAAACCGTCGACAGATGGTTCTATGGACTTGGCGATAGCCTCAAATCTTCGTGGTTTTTGTCTTTGGGACGTTTAAGCAGTATTGCACCATTTCAAGCCAAGTAAGACTGAAAATTGCAAATACTAGACTTGATACAAGAAGGCCTGTATACTTGTGAGGTTTTCTTTTTTCGTCGCTGAAGCTAGCGTTAATTCTCGGTTCGGCGCACCCCCCCCCCCCCTTATAGTCGTGTCTTTCGCAAACAAGGTAAAAGTCTAGTTATTCCCTCCTTCTAAATAAAGCTTTTTGCTACATTATCGAAAATACAAGAGCGTATATTGCTTTTTCTTAGACACATTATAGTCTACACCAGCACGTGACCTTGACGTCATGCAGCTGCGTTAGCACTGTTGTTGATATGGCGCATGCGCAGCCGGCTCACATCCTGTGCCTCTGGTTTCGGCGTACTCTTATATCGCCCACATCAGGTTTGGGCAAATGCTGACCTGTTTGCATACATCGTGTTGGTCTCTTGGATAACATGGGAAACGACATAATAGGCAGTTTTAGCGATTCGTTTTAGCACGAACTGTTGCATCCCAAACGTCTGGCCGACGCAACTGCACACGCGCTCGAGAATCACTCGGGACTTTGAGAAAATTGAAATTTAGTGTGTAGTTTGGAAGCGATCGAATCGTCTCCAAATCAATCGCCTCGAAGTTGCGGCACCTGACTAGCGTGAACGAGGAAGACTCAAATGAGCAAAATGAGTTCGGGCGTGCGGTGCAAAGCAATTCAATAAAGCCAATATATTTTTTGTAGTCAAAGCAAGGTTTGTTTGCGGGAAAGTTTCCAAAGTTCCCGCCACTTTACTAAGTTGGAAACAACTGAGTTAATGTCTTCACTTGATCACTACGCGTTCCGCTCAACTTGTCTATTTCAAAACTACCCCCTCCCCCTTAAAATACAACACTATTGAGTACGCAAATAACACTATCAAGCTCGCAAGTGTATTTGCTATAAGGCTCATATTCAGGCATTGGCATGTGGTTATAGAAGTGCATATATTCGGCAGTGTCTACTTTCATTTTCAGTACTCTTGAAGATAAGAACTTTATTTCAGGTTTTGTTCGTACACGATGCCTACTCCAGTGATTTCTTGTATATCATAAGAAAATCATCAAGAACGACAAACTATATGTAGTAAACTTCAAAACAATATTTTAACAGTTCCTTGCGTTCCTACAAATACGTCACCTTTAACCTTAGGCCATCGATGGTGGGTCTAATGCCTCGCGGATTTGAGTCGTTCAAATGCATTGGAACGCGAACCTTGTTTATTTATGCGGGCCATCCGGCATACGCAGTGGCGGCTGCGAGGCATTCGTGTGTTAACCTTCACTCCGAAAAAAAAACCACAGCTGCTCATTTGAACTAGCTTGCCGGGGGGGGGGGGGGTTGCACCACCTGTTCAATCTTCTGCTTCATCAGCCATGTTGAAAGGCTTTGAGTCTCTTCGCTCAAACAAGTTCATGTGCCTGAAATATTTGCGATGATATCAAACTGTTCTCGGGTTCTCACGCAGTACTCGCGTGCATGCGCAGTAGAGTCAGTGGATCGTTCGGGAACTAACCGTTTGAGTTAAAACGACTCACAAATCTTCCTAATAACTGCGCAGACGAAACAACGTCACAGGTTCACAGAGGCGGCAAATATCAAGTCCTAGAAACAAGTTTTGTTAGGAGATAGCAATGTGCGGATACGAAGCCGCTATAAGTGGTCCCACCTTGCGGTGGACCACATCGAAAGCTACATGGTGTTAAATCTCATAACGAGCTTTTAAGAGCGTATCATAGCGCCGTTCTGATACAGGCGTCGAAGAATATACAAAGTGGTAACAACACCTGTACCAACAGGCGTGTGATTAGGCCTGGTTTCCCAATGTTTTGACTCTAGACCATCGTAGATTGAACATTACTGTGTAGTATTTATATCAGCGCCAAATGTAACCCCGACACCATGGTAGTTCGTTAGTTTTTCGGCTAAATAAATAACAATTAACGCGAAGCACTGATCGCCCAAACACATGTGCAAAAGCTTTTGAACAGCAAGCGCGTTTAAACGGTAAATAATCATCACGCTTTACGTGCTCTTTAAATATATCAATAGTACGCAATCACTGCTTCAATATAAACATGAAAACAAGTACTATCTTCGCGGAGCGATAATGGGCCCTTCTTGAAAGCCCGTCAAGGAGCACTAGCGGTCGCCATTAATTGGGCAGAAAGCGTGTGATTGTATCCGAGTCCTTGCCGAACGCCGACCTGACCCTCGTGCCCATCACGTGCTCAGAGTATACGTGCCAAAACAGTGGCTGATAAGGATAATAGGCGGTGCAGCCAGTAGATGAAGCGCTCTTTTGAATAGGGTCTACTATTACGCATGATTTTCAGAAAGTTGTTTTGCAAGGCAACGCTATCTCAGACCTGTGTGAATGGGGTATAGACCCGACATCAGAGCCCCCTCGAGGGAGCGCAGAGGGGCTGCACGTAGTAGTTGTCGAGGATGATCCCCTGCGAGGCGAGGACGTCCAGGTTTGGAGTCGGTATCTGCGGATCTCCACGAAAGCTGACGTCCGCCCAGCCCTGTAGAACAGCATCAGGCAACGAAGATCCAAAATGATCGATTATAGTACCCGGTAACAATAAAAGCTCTTTACGAGTAAATAACAGACATCGCACTCTCTTTGGGAATGGCAGCTGCCAACGCATGTGATTGTGGGACAGCTTCGAGCTTTTGTGGAGGGTGCAGTGACAAACCGTTTTCTGCCACCTGCCGTCCTACGGCCGCCATGTCTTCAGCGAACGAATGGCATTTCGTGCGGCGGTAATATACGTGTATGACGTGCGTAAAAGAGCCTAGTTCAGGGGAATGTTCATGAAGCTGTCAGACTGCTAATGTGTCTTACAAACTAAAGCCTGCATACACTTTCTATGGTATGTTCCTTCCTTGTATGGTGGTCCCATATTGTCCACACAAGAACTGTCTGCAGACCACAACCTCCTATATACTTACGACCGCGTCACACGCGCCTACCACAGCGCCTGCCTATAGAGACCGTGCTGGTTTACATTCCGGCCGAGAGGTGGCGGTGCATCTCAGCTGTTCTGCCAGAGAGCCTGAATTACCAAGAATGCCCGACTGCTCCATTGTGGTCACGTGGTTTATGGTTCCGCATTTGCAATACAAGCAGCGACGATGTAACAAAAGCGTTGATCGTCTGCAAATGCCTCCGCCTTTCCTCCTGCTTTCCTCCTCACCACGTCAAAACTCAGCGCATGCGCACTTGCGTCGATCACCGCAGGGAAAGGGGACGCTGTCTTTCCCTGAGACTTTTTCTTCCACTGTAAAAACAGATTTCCTCCTTTTGCCCCAGTCTCAGGTTAGAATCATCATGGTACACTCCGTTCATCTTTTTTCTGTGTGCAACACTTTCCCCTCCCTCTTCTTGGGCATACGTCGGCAAACCTCACTCATCAGGGCCCTCACTCACCCTCACTCACCGTCAACTTCACGGTTGAGGTGAAGGTGAGTGAGTTTCTGAACCAGGAAAATTCATGAGTGTGAGGGTGAGTGAGGGTCGTGAGGGCTGTGAGGGCTGTGAGGACCGTGAGTGTGTAGGGCTGTGAGGGGTGTGAGGGCCATGAGTGCGTGAGGGCCATGAGTGCGTGAGGGGTATGAGGGCTGTGAGGACCGTGAGTGCGTGAGGGCTGTGAGGGGTGTGAGGGCCGTGAGTGCGTGAGGGCCGTGAGGGCGGTGAGTGCATGAGGGGCGTGAGGGCCATGAGTGCGTGAGGGCCGTGAGGGCGGTGAGTGGCGTGAGGGCCATGAGTGTGTGAGGGGCGTGAGGGGTATGAGTGCGTGAGGGCCGAGAGGGCGGTGAGGGGCGTGAGAGTCATGAGTTCGTGACGGCTGTGAGGGCGGTGAGTGCGTGAGGGGCATGAGGGCCATGAGTGCGTGAGGGGTGTGAGGGCCGTGAGGTTCAGTGAGGGTGAGTGAATGGCTGAAGGTGAGTGTGACTGTGAGGATGAGGGTGAGTGAGGGGCTGAAGGTGAGTGTAGCTGTGAGGGTGACGGTGAGTGAGGGGCTTAGGTGAGTGTGGCTGTGAGGGTGAGGGTGAATGAGGGTGACCTAAAATCCCAACTTCTGTTCTTGGAATGGAAAGCAGCGTAAAGCTCGGGTGTCCAGCAGACCAAGCTGCAGTGGTCCATCGTATCAAACTAGTGCATTGAGAATGTTTTCATGGGCGAATTCAAAACTTAAGTGCTGCTGACCTTGCAAGAGGCCTGATTTTGTTTTCAGTGAGCAACAAAAACACACACAGTGTCTCGGTAGAAGTACGAGAAAAAGAACATTGATCACAATTTACACACGAAGAAAAAGCACAAACTTCAGTCTAGGGGATGTAGTTAGCAGTTAGAAGTGAAAACTTGCTTCTTTCTTTTTCACAAATATGCTCGCTTGTATTGCGCCTACTCTTAACATCTTTGCGCGCTATTTTGAGAATGTGTTAAATCAAAAGAAGAAGATATCATAGAAAAGAATCGCTGAAATGTTACAAACCAAGTCATCCGCCAGGATGAAGATTATGTTTGGCGGAACTGTACTAGATTCGGAGAACACGGCCATTTGCAAGGCCAGGATGAGGCACATCCTGTAAATAATTAATTTGTTAATATTTACGAAACAAAAAACTACAAAAATATACATTCAATAAGGTATTCGCAGAGGGTTTAACAGAGGGTTTAAAAACTTACAAAGGGTCAACCCGTTATAGTTTTGTTTTACGAATTCTTATATGTAGAAAAAACATTTTCTTCGTGATTTCCCCAATAAACCCATTAAAAACGTTCAGAAATTATATAGGGCACATATAATGTGCGCATAATTTCGTATGTTATCCTCTTTTTATGCATATATTGGACCCGTTCACATACTTTTATTACGAAGATAATGGTTTGATGCATGTCAATTTTAAAACATTAAGACATACTAAAACAATCCCTATCCGTCGCTTTTCAATAAATATACATTGCAAAAAACAGGTTAAAATTATTTTTACATCTAACACTAAACTAATACGCGCAGCCAGCCAGCCGCGATCGATTGACTAGCTCGGGATTTGCTTCACTGCTTGTTAACTGCACTTTGACCCGATCGCTGTTCATGAGGGCCGTTTTGTTATACCGTACGTATAAACATTACATTAACAAAAAAAGATAAATATTTTCCTTTTGAGGGAATATAATATATCAAAGGGGAATTCGTTGTTAGAAATGGAACGTGGAATTTACCTGCTGGTCGTAACGTTGAAGAATTTGCAAGAACTAGGGAAAATAAAATATTTCTTCTTTAAGGTGAAAAGTAGGTTTCACATATCAAGGTAAGAACGATATTGCCAAAAAATGTAGAGTATTCTTTATCGTATCGATGTTCTTTATTAAAAAAAATTATTATGGACTTTTGTTTGAACTATTTGGTTCATACTCGTTAACGTACAAAGTTAAATGTTTTTTAACGAAACGCGAGGATAAAAAAGGGACTGAAAAGCAAAAGGAATCCGCTGAACTGCAACTGCAGATATTGATACAAGCTAAAATTGAAGATCCTTTTACCAGGTTTTATATGGTTAAGATAATAGATATTGTCAAGATATCTGCGTACATATTGCGCATGTAGTGCATTCGTCAGTGTGAACTGGTGGTCAAGTGTATCAAGTTTCGATTAGAAAATTTTTTAATTCTTCTTAACCTTCTAATATTAAATTTTTTCGTCTTACAAGAGCCATAGCCTAAATCCCAATATAACCTTTCGCTAACTGTATTATGGAAAAAGAAATCTAACTGGAGTTGTTACTGTAAACCTAAAATACACATATAATTCAATACGATTTCCAGTTTGATAATCCAGGTAGCGAAAACTTATTTTGGGTTTTGGAATAGAGAGGACGAGCGAAATATACGTCACAGAAACAATTAAACCTGGTAAACTCCTTAAAACTCTTCATGTCACCAGTTTAAAGCACAAATTTCTTTTTTTATGGCATGAAATATCAACAGCCGCTCAACTGTTATACTAAAAAAGATAAATCATGAAATACCATGACCATTCTAGAGTACTTACAACGCTGCGTTCGTTCTCTGCATCCCCATGCTCCACCTTAGGTCCGAAAAGAATTCACTTCATGATATGAGTGGAAGGGTAGGTCAAACTTTCTTATATATTTACTTGTATTTTGCGCAAACAGGATGCTCTCTTAAAGAGCCATAGGGTGCATGCCCTCAGCTTTTTTTCATTATGCACTGCAGGCTGTATAATGTAGCTTCACGAGCCGAAGGGCAGCTATCAAACAGAACAGCTGACAGAGCAGTGCGCCTCGTCTTAACATCCGGTGCACGAATCTGTGTTGAGCTCGGATCATCAGTCGCTTCTTTCAATAAATTCAACCGCGTTTTGAAATTAAACAAAAAAACACATCTAGACAGAGAAGATTAAAGTCTCAAATGTGATATTGGCAACCAGCATATAGCCGGTTTATAAACCCCTCATAAGATGACTGACCTAAAAAGGTTAGAAAGTAATAAAAGTGAATGCGGTACCCGTTCGGTTGTCTCGCATTTTCATTTAAATAAAGGTAATAGCGCAGCCAAGCTGGTGAATGGTCAGGCTTATAAAAACCCTAAAAAAGGGACGAAAACAACAAAAAAGTGGATGTCACTTTGAGATGCTGTTGTGTTGTACCTTTCTTTTTCTTTTTTTTTCTTTTTCGATTCTCGCAGTTTTTTTAAATAAATATCACCATTCACATCTACATTAAAAATGAAAGAATTTTGATATAGACCCAACTATTCAATTTTAAATAGTCATATCGGTTTTCGCGTTAAAAGCGCGTCATTATATTGTAATCGAACCTTTTTTGTTGTTCTGGCGCCAGTATTGATTTTTACTGTTGCTTAAATTACTATATAACAGCATTCTTTGCGCGGCTTTTTGTGTGTTCGTTCATTGCACAAACTCTTGGCTCACAAACTGCCTATGTGTCGGAGGACTCGTGAAGTTTAAGCTTGAAGCTTATGTAAGCTTCTTTTTTTTTTTCGTTCCCCAGAATTTATACAAGTACAAAGGAAACAACATGAATACGAAGAGGAGAAAGCAGCTCGAGAGCGGCGCAACAAGGAAGACGAAGAAGCAGCAGCTGGTCTTGTTTTCTACAAGAACCCTTATTCTTCCGATGTCCTCTTCAGGGTAAATTGAATCATCTCATAATCACCGTAACTTTTTGGTGGAGGTGAATATTTTTCCCCTACCTCTATGCCTCGCCCAACCTGGACCTTCGAAACCACCGCAGTCCACTGCAGAGCGAAATGCCCAATACCCGTACCCCACTTGAATGCACTCCAACAATATCTGCACGACCACTCATCCTCTCTCAACCGCGAGACTCTGGAATTATCACCGGAACCGGAGACGAAGATGTCGAGGTGCTGCTCCACCTCTAGGAGCGCATCAGCACCCACAACAGATGGGACCCTATTATCATGCTGGCCAGTCTCATTTTCTATTTCAAGGGCACGGCACGGGCCTGGTTCCTGACCCACGAAGAAACCATCACTTCGTGGGATACCTGTAAGAAACAACTTGGACACCTCTTCGGCGACTCCACAGGCCGAAAAGTATCTGCAAAACGAAAACTTGGATTCCGGGTTCGAACCTCGACAGAGTCGTACATGGCGTACGTGAAAGACATCTTGTCGCTTTATCACAAAGCCGACACGGTCATGGCCGACTCCGAACGAATTTCACACATCCTCAAAGGCAGTGCGGGTGACGCCTTTCAAATTCTTGTTTTCAAGGACTGGTCCACCATCGGAACCCTACTGAAAGAATGGCGGCGATTTGAAGAGGACAAGAAGCGCCGGATAACGTCCAATTTCACCCGGCTCTCTAACACGACAGCCACTTCCATGTGTCAGGAAACTCCAACATCAGAAATACAAATCGCAAAAATTGTTCGTCGTGAACTAGAATAGATGCCCCCACCAAATGCCTTTTCTCACTCTGCTGCAGAGCCAGAACCAATTTCTATATCAACAGTCTAAGCCGTCTTCCGCCAAGAAATCAACAAACTTCATGTTCCAACACCAACACATAGAGCCTGGTCTTCCTCTGATCTCCCAGCTTATATTCCAGCTAATTCGGAGGGTCAAGTTTCACGACGAGACCCTGCAGCGAGGAGGGCACCGGACAGCAAAACCTACTGCTTCCATTGCAGTGCCGTTTGTCGCATCGCCCGCTACTGCCGTAGCCCATGGAATGACCGTCCACGCACCTTCTCTTCCCTCAGTTACCGCCGCTTCTTTGATGATCGTTTCTCCCCACCCCCGCTCCCTGTTCATCCCCAAAACGAAGGCTTGGCACCGCGCCCTCTCACCACAACTCCTCCTCTCCACGTCGCCTCCAGTCTCTTTCGTCCGCCCCTCGCCACTCTAGCTCGCCAGCTCGTGCCCACCGAAGCTCGGAAAACCAACTCATGCAGCTTCAAGAGGTGAAGCTGTATCACTATGACTGACCACAAATCCTCCAAACAACGTATCCACCACTGCCGACAATCAATAGCCAATTACAATCGACGGTAACAGTGTATACCCCTTATAAGCATTGGAGCTACCATATCTATAAGGAGGGACGATTTAAGACGACAGCACACAAGCCGTTGACACCACCAGACTCCAAACTACTGACCGGCGCAGATGGCCGTGTTTTACCTTCCATTGGCGTGTGGGTCCAGTATAGCTCATGATCACCAAACGACCTTTGCCTTGTTTGCGGTCATATCTAACTGTCCACACCCATTAAAACTCGGGTGGGATTTTTTTCCTGCCCATTCTGCCCTCATTCATTGCGCCAAAAGGGAAATCGAACTTGACGTGAATCCTCAGACATATTTTTCGTAACCAGTGCTTTCAAAGCTACATCCTACGGACAGCTATCGCATTCCGCCACTTGTCGCCGTCACCGTCAGAGGTCGCATCAAACAACCCTACCGCAGAGGGCGATTATATTGCATCTCCAAGCGCCGACATTTTTCTAGCGAAACAACTTGCTGTTCCCCACGTTCTTGTTTCTATCACGGCTGGCGCGACCTATCTATGTGTGGTTAATTTCAGCCAGACTACACAAGTATTGTCCAGTGGAACATCGCTAGCCCAAACATTGTTCTTTATAACGTGAATTTCATCTACTATAGCCGTGGACACCGCGCCATCTCCTGCTCAAAGTCCTCTGGAGAGTTCCCTCCTAGTTACACTCAAAATCATGATCCACCCCACTCTGGACGAGCAACAGAAAAAGGACGTTCAGGCTCACCTTTACAAACACCATGACATATTGGATCTAGGAAGTAGCCCTCTCGGTCGAACCACAACCACACACCACATCGATACAGGGACTGAACCACCTCTATATCACCGTCCTTACCGAGTCTCCGCCAGTGAATGCCACATTATAAAAACGGAAGTTGATAATATGATGGCGCAAGATATTGTCCAACCATCTTCTAGGCCGTGGTCCTCCCCAGTTGTTCTTGATAAAAGAAGGATGGACGTGGTTATTCGGCGTTTACTATCGTCGACTCAACAAGATCACAAAAGGGACGTATACTCACTGCCACATATCGACGATACACTCAATTCGCCAATCTCCGGTGCGATCTTCGCACCGGATACTGGCAGATAAACGTCGACGAGTCAGCTATAAAGAAAAAACTGCGTTCACAACTCCGGACGGTTTTTACGATTTCAAAGTAATGCCGTTCGGCTTATGCAACGCCCTAGCGACTTTAAAACACATGATAGATCGACTTTGGCGAGGGATCAAATGGACAACATGCCTATGCTACCTAGATGATGTAATAATTTTCTCCACAACATTTCCATCTCACCTAGAGAGGCTCGATCAGGTACTCACTCTCTTCCGAAAAGCAAACCTTAGTTGAATTCATCCGAATGCCGGTGTGGAAGCTCTCAAATCAAAATGCTCGGTCACCTTGTGGACAAAAACGGCATCAGGCCTGACCCCAACAAAACCAAAGCTGCCCAATAATTTCCAACAACAGCCTCACCTAAGGTCGTCCGCAGTTTCCTCAGATTTTGTTCGTACTTTCGTCGATTTATTTGCCAATTTAATCACATTGCGCGTCTTCTCGCAAACCTCCCAGAGAAAAACCAATCTTTTCTGTCGACTGCCAACCCACAGGCAGCTTGCAAACTTTGAAGGACAGCCCCGACATCTAGCCCCATTTTGGGCCATATTTGATCAATCCGCTACTACTGAGCTACGTACCGGCGCCAGCGTGCGACATTGAAGCGATATTCGCCCAGCACCAACTAGGGCAGAACGTGTGATTACCTACGCCATCCGCACACTTTCATGGGCTGAACAAAACTACACCATCTCTGAACGTGAGTGTCTGGCTGTAATCTGGTCAAGTACGAAGTTCCGCTCCTACCTCTTCGGACGCCCATTTCTCTGTCGTCACAGATCACCACGCACTCTGCTGGATCTCATCACTTAAAGATCCAGTAAGCCACCCTAGACGCAGGGGCTCTCTGTCTCCAGGAGTATGAATAGTGTTAACTCCGTAGACGATTTAAGTAAAATAACTTGCTTTATTGTAAATCTAACGGCATGTCGCACGTCCGCTCTTCACCGCTGCCCGAGCGAGAGCTTTCCCTCTCCTGCTGGATTTGCGCCGCGCCTGCGCCGATTCTGGCACAAGTAGCGCCATCTCGAGGCCAGTGGCGAACGGTAGGTTACAATAGGAACACAAATCAGAGACACTTCACAACGACGCCGACTGCCTTTCCAGGCACCCAGTAGGCCCAGCGGTCTCCACGCCCACTAGCGCGACACTCCCGCTCCTTCCCATATCCGCGATTTTTAACATCGCACAGGAATAGCGCCGTGATAGTAATCTCCAAACCATTATTATTGAGGTCGCTGCCGGAACAAATCCCTCATCTTCCAGTCTCTACTGAATTAATGACGGCATCCTCTATCGCCAAAATTTTCGGCCAGATGGTTCTCCTTTATTTATCGTCATTCCTAAGCATCTTCAGACCACAGTGCTCGCCGAACCGAATGACTCACCATGTTCGGGCCATTTAGGTGGCATTCGGACCTATGCCCCGCGTCAAACAGCGATTCTACTGGGCAAACATATACTGCACAGTCAAACGACATGTCTCCTCGTGTGACTCCTGCCAACGTCGCAAAACACCACCTACGCAGCCTCGCGGGACCACTTTAGCCTTTCGCTCCTCCTGACCACCCGTTTCACCGAGTGGGAGTGGACCTTCTCGGCACATTTCCTGAGTCCTGCACCGGCAAACGCTGGGTGGCAGTTGCAGTTGATTATGCCACACAGTACGTGGTTACAAGTCCACCTTTCACTCGCACTGCTGTCGACGTCGCCAATTTCCTCCTTGAAGAGGTGATTCTCAACCATGGTGCACCAAAAAAGCTCCTCTCCAAGCGAGGCCGCCTCTTTATATTGAGAGTCGTGGCTGAAGTTTTACGAAAGTGCTCCACTGTCCACAGACAACGGCCGATCACCCTCAAATCAAACGGTCTGGTTAAACGACTCAACAGGACGATCTCTGAGGTGCTTTGAATGTACATATCTTCCGACCACCGCAATAGGGACACTGTCCTTCTATATCTCACTTCCGCTTACAACTCCTCGCGCCACGACAAAACAGGTTATTCGCTTTTCTATCTACTATTGTGCCGTAAACTATCCCTCATGCTTGATTCCCTGCTTCCATTGCAACATGACATTACGCCCACGGATCACGCGCTGGACGCCACATATCGCGCTGAGGAGGCACGTCAATTAGCACGCTTTCGGACTGCAGATTCGCAGGAGCGGCAATGCGTCCGCTAAGACCACGGGTGCAACGTGGCCGTTTGCTCTCCCGGAGATTTGGGGTTGCTCTCGACACCTCAGCGTCGCATCGGCCTCGCTCAAAAGCTCCTTCCACGTTATCACGGTCCATACAAAATCACTCACCAAACCTCCGACGTCAATTATGTTGTCGAGCCTGAGGACCCTGCCAAAATCAACGCCCTCAGCAACCTCAAACTGTTCATGTCCTGCGACTCAAGCCATGCCACGCTTCACAGAAAGGCGAGACGCCTTTCCTCAGCGGGCAGTCTGGTACGAAGAGTAGAAAGCAGCTCGAGATCGGCGGACAGGAAGATGAAGGAGGAGCAGCTCGTCTGATTTCCTACGAAAACCCTTTTTCATCTGATGTCCCCTTCAATGTAAATTGAATCACCTTACTAATCACCGTAACAATAATATGAATAATGAATCACCCCACTTTCTTTGGGGTTACCCGGAAGCACGGTACTGGGGCTGTTGTCATTTTTAATATTTCTAGACATTGCTTATGTCAGTTGAACTTCATCGTTTGTGATTCTCGGCCGATGAATAATGTGTTCTTTACGTAAGATTTAGAAGATCGAGGAGGGCTAAAGGCAGCTGCTGGATGTCTATTTCGAATGGAACATTGATGTAGTGAATGGACGGTGTACGGTCTGAAACAATGTATTCAATGGAAACAATGGACGGTCTGAAACAATGAATTCATGAACTTAATGCAAGGGCGCAAACGAGCTAGTGACACATTAAGCATGACGAAACCTCGAGACGGCGGGTAAAACCGACACATACACGTAAAATGTAGTTTAGTGTTTGTGTCGTACTTACCTCATCTGGGTGTTTTATTCTATGCTGAATGTATTCATGTTAGTTTTACTGGTTAAATAATTCAGGCTCAGTACTGCTTGAACAATGAGCTGATGTGAAAGGAGGCTAAATTATAATGCTTTGGAATTACTTTCCCATTTGACAGCACATGAGTGCTACCAGTTAGCGACGTTTGTATAAGAGTGTTTTGTTCGGACAAAACCTATGAAATGCTTCGAATCAAATTAAAAAAGATATATGTACTATTGCTACATCCGGCCTATTACCTTGCTCACTGTGCGGGAATATTTTTAATGCTTTGGTAAGAGAACAAAATCATGCCACGTGCTATGTCCTAAGCCAGCACGATCGATCTTCAAATGTCACTATTATGAAGAAACAAAATCACTAGGCCGGTATCCGTTCAAGCTTCGGCGAAAAAATGCACGATTAAAATTTTGATGAAGCATTTACCTTTAGAGCCACGAGTACCAATTGCTCACCTTATGTTTTAAACCCAAATGGTTTCTCACATTGAAAAGATCATCCATGAAGTTCAAGAATACAGCACCAGTACAAAGCTGCGAAAACAAAATCGTGTTTTGTTGAGACAGTGAAAACTTGGAATGCATTGGATGTTCCGATATCTTATAATGACAAATGAAGCACCAACTATCGGTATGACCATATATAATGGCCTACAGGTGCTGCGGGAGTTTAATTCACACACTTTTGTTTTCTTAGAAGTGAATTATGCTGATGCCTTGCGACGAGAGAACACACTAGCACGCTGGCGCCATACATGAGGTGAGCGTGGAAACTGGATTTCACTAGAACTTAACGTTCTGCGGTATTTAGAAAGGGTTTTTATCAAAGCGCAAATAACGTTTTTCAAACCAAGAAACTAAGAATGATGCGCTAAAATTATAAGAAATGTACGAAAAACAAGGTGTTCTATGGCTACTTGATAGATAGCACCAGTGTGTTCTCTCGTCGTAAGACATTTTATAAGGTTTCAATGCACACCGTCCTAGCCAGTAGCAAGTGTTTAAACCAGCCTTCAGAATTAAAACAATAATCAAGACTCAAGACGTACAATTAAATTAGATGATTATAATCATAATATTAAAAATATTTCAAGGACTATACTCGTGATGAAACAGTCAGGCTCGTCAAAGCTGACAAGGACTTCTTTTGACTGAACCCTTTTAGCCTTTTAGGAAGAATTGGTGACATAGTCAGTCAAGAAAAAAATAAAAAAAATAATATGCAAATAACAATTATAGTTCTAATCATGCAACCAATCAATCTGTTTTATTGTAGTTTCCAGGAACAACTAAACGACCTTAGTGCTGGCACACCTTAAAAACAAGCAAACACATACACATGCACACGAGTGCAGAAGGGGAACTAACGTAGTCCACCAGTCTCAGACGAAAAATATTAAAAAGTACGAAAGACACTCAAATCAAGAAGGGAAATCAAAAGCACAAAACAAACACATCACCAGGTGTGTGAGCAAAGAGCAAATACTCGGACATCGTACTGACAAACATCAAGCCTTCAACTGATCAGGCCTTTTCTTGCCAGAGGAAGTTTTGAACATCGTTTCGGAACTTGCTCCCGCACGAGTTACAAATATCGAGTGTATCAGAGTAACGGTTATAACATTCAGCCGATCTTTGGATCGGGTTTAAGTGGCTAAAATGTCGAGCCATATAAAAAGATGATTGAAGCCATATAGGCACACGTGGAACGCCAAGGCTCACTTCAGACAGAAGGCTGGCAGAGTTTATCAAGCCATACAGGCTCTTAAACAAAAACAACGGATCTGCCTTCACCCGACTGGTGCTGCAGCTCAACAATTTGAAGATTGGGGAGTTACCACCAACATTTAAACAATTAGCCCTCTTTCTCAAGGTGCCGATATTTAAAGATAGAAATAAATTCGTTTTGGACTCACTAAACAGATAAACTGTTAGTTTCGGAAATGCCGTTCGAAACAACCGAGGCGTACCTTAGCTGAGATCCAACTAAGGAACAGCACAGCGTGAAAAAAGTGGACGGTCTTTTGAATTCGTTCTTTATGCTAGACGCGGCACCTAACGTGCGCAAGGCCGATTGAAAAACTCTGGTAACGTGAGTGTCAAATCTCAGAGGTGAATTAAAAACAACACCAGGGTCCCTCAGTTCACTTACACCTAGCAGAAGTTCGCCATCATAACTATATTGAAAATATATCGTGGGTCTGGCGATAATATGGTATTACTTTTGTTTCAAAATGATTTCGTTTCATTTCATTTCATTTATTATGTCTCTCAGGGCCCGAAGGCATTACAGAGAGGAGTGGGGCACAGTAAATAGAACAAAGCAAATAACAATGAAAAGGCAAAAACTACACAAAATAACTACTAAACATCATTTAACAGGTTTGTAATGGAATAAAACAAATATCAATGGAAAGGCAAACAATACACAAACTTACTACTAAACATCATGTAACAGGTTAGTAATGGCAATCTTAAATTTATCCGAGGCAGTGATTGTGACAATGGCTGCGGGAAGGCGGTTCCAGTCAATCGAGGTTTGAGGCAAAAAAGAGGCATTAAAGGTAGATGTGCTGCAATGAGGGATCCCAACTTTTAGTTGATGATCGGTGCGTGATGATATGTAAAATGGTTCAGAAAATAGTGCTTGGCGGAGAGTAGGGTTAGAGTGATAAATCTTATGGAACAGGCATAGGCGGGATATCTTTCGACGAAGGGAAAGAGTGGGCAAGGATAGAGATGCTTTCATTAAAGTGGTGCTAGCTGTGCGGTGATAGTTAGAAAGTATAAAACGGGCGGAGCGGTTTTGAATGGATTCTACGGCAGATGCAAGGGTGATACCAGGGTTCCAGATTGAGGCGGCATATTCAAGTTTAGGGCGAATTAAGGTCTTATAAATGAGAAGCTTTAATGAAAGAGGGGCAAGAAAAAAGTTTCTTTTGATGTATCCTAATAATTGATTAGCGTTTTTCGTGACATAGTCGACATGAATATTCCAGGACAGATCATTTGAAATGTGAACACCGAGGTATTTGTAGGAGGACACAGGAAGGAGGGTAGAGTTATTGATGGAGTAGGAAGGGCAAATGTTAATTTGACGAGAGACACACATGGATTTACATTTAGAGATATTAAGTTCCATAAGCCAGTCGTTGCACCATTGGGTTACATTGTTAATATCGGTTTGAAGAGCTGCGATATCAGAGTCGTTAAGGATTTCTTTGTAAATAACACAGTCGTCAGCAAAAAGGCTAATAGAAGAGGAGACACGGGTAGGGAGATCATTAATATATATAAGAAATAGTAGTGGACCGAGTACAGAACCTTGTGGGACACCGGAGTTGACAGGCGAGTATGGAGAATTAGTTCCGTTGGCGTGGACAAACTGTAGACGGTTAGTCAGAAAGGCGTCTATCCAAGCGAGAACATATGGACACATGTTAAGGCTACTAAGTTTATGGAGAAGAAGGGCGTGAGGAACTTTGTCAAAAGCTTTGGAAAAATCAAGGAATATGCAGTCAGTTCTGGAACCCTGGTCAAGTGTGACATGGAGATTATGAGTAAAGGTAAGAAGTTGGGTTTCGCATGAGTAAAACTTCCGAAAACCATGTTGTGATGTGTTAAAGAAAGAGTTAGAATCCAGAAAGTTTGCAAGTTGAGAGTAAATTACGTGTTCAAGGATTTTGCATGGTATACTCGTTATGGAGATGGGACGGTAGTTAGATGCATTTTGTTTATCGCCACCTTTGTGTACAGGAACCACCTTCCCCACCTTCCAATCCAATGGCAAGACACCATGTTGAAGTGACTGAGAAAAATCTTGGACAGGATAATGCTGGAATACATTTTAGTGTTTTTCAAAAATTTTGTGTTAATGTTATCAGTACCTACCGCAGAAGACATTTTTAGGTTATCAATAATCTTAGCAATTCCTTCACTATCTAGAACAACAGGATACATAGGCAAGAAATCACAGGCGGTAAATATAGGGAAACAAGAACTAACTGGAATAGAGAAAGATTTAGTAAACACTTCATTTAAAACGAAAGAACACTGATCATCGGATAATTCATCTCCGTCAGCATCCCTAAGCGTTATATTGGAAGAGAAAGAGGGATTAATAACCTTCCAAAATTGACGCGGGTTATTTAACAACAAGGAGGGTAACGTATTATTAAAATAATGGGATTTTGCATCTAGAAGTGCTTTTTTATACACACCAGCTGCAGTACGGTACGCCGACCATCGCTGTTCGTTGTCTGATAGCTTTGCAGCACGAAATATTCTTTTTTCTTGTTTGCTAACCTTTTTAAAAACACGTTATACCAAGGCGATTCAGGAGAGGACGAAATAATGCGAAGTGGCATTATGGCATTCAAACGGAGGTCATTGTCTACACACCAGTGACCGAAGGAATGCGCGTCATTCTGAGCGTGATGCGATGCTCTAAGGTCGATATTTTTTTGTAAAGTTTTATATCGTCAGCGTACTGCTGAAATGAAGAGTTTGTTATAACCAGATAGACAACATTTACAAAAACATTGAAAAGGAGGAGGCCCAGGACGGATCCCCGAGGAAATTCAGAGCTTGCCTAGTAAAAGAACAAGGTAGTATTGCTGACACGGACGTACGCTTGCCTATTGGACAAATAGCTTTTTAACAAATAGTACACCGAACCACATACTCGGTAGGAGGAAAGCTTGTATCTGATGATGTTGCGGTTGACTGCATCAAAAACCTTACTCAGGTCGAAATTAAAAAAAAAGTCAAGCTGACCTCTATTACAAATTACTTCCGATGCAGCAGACGTAAAAGATACGAGATTGGTAGATGTCGATCTGCCGGACATCAAGTCATGCTGATTAGGAATGACTATACTACGAAACTTGAAGGAGACGAATATATGGATTACCATTTCAAAGAGTTTGGAAAAAGAAGAGTGAAGAGATATCGGTCTGTAATTAAGAACATCACCACTATTTCCAGATTTAAGGACCGGAACAACCACTGCCGCTCTCCAGTCGTCAGGAAACATTCCTAACGTCAAGGAGTTATTAAAATGTGTGGACTGTATAGGCCTAAATACTTCATGATAACCCTTAACAATTGCAGCGGGTATCCCATCATGACCTGCAGAGAATATGAGTGTCATTTTCGTAACACATAAACTAACACATTCCTCATCGACAACAGCAGAACTTAATTGGTTACCAAACCCACCTACGTAAGGCAATATAGTTGAGGAGCAGTTACTATTCGTGTTGTAGACTGACGCAAAGTGATCCGCAAACAACTTAGACATGCTCTTCGCATTGTCGCTATGCTGATTCGAGACGATTTCGGACCCACTGGTCTTCCCCAAGCGGTACTTTGCGTACCACCATAATTTCTTCAGATTTTTAACGAGATGTGATTCCACTGAGTCACAGTGCGCCTGGCGATCACGGTTTAAAATGTTCTTACATCGCTTCCTGCAAATTTTAAATACAACTTCCCAATTTGGAAAACCACTTTTCTTAAACCTCCTGTGCAAAAACTTTTTTCCGTTTTAAAAGCTTCCTGAGGTCACGAGAGGACCAGTTTGAGAAGCGAGATTTATTGCATGTTTCAAGAGGGATATATATGTCCATGGCCTCCTAAACAACACTTGTGAGGAGATATACTTGGTCGTTGACATCAGACGACTTCAAGATAGAAGCCCAATCAACACCCGACAAAAGGTGATGCATTGCACTGTAGTGCCCCGCTGAATACTTATAGGATATGTTTGGGGAAGGGCCTTTAGAGTAACTGATGACCGGAGGATCAAAAACAGAAAGAACTACATCAAGAGAAGGGTGATATCTATCCCCAGGGCCATAGAAAGTTGACTTCGAGCCACAGGTATGCCGTCTGTGTTTGGAAAGCATTAATCTAAAGCATTAACTTGGTGGTTTCGAATGCTATTGAGCTGTTTAAGGCCTAAAAAAGAAGTAAAGTTGAGGAGATAGTTGTGACTTTTGTTTACAATAGAAATTATCAGTAAGGACATGGAAGTGTGTCCAGTTATAATACCTGGAGCGTTAAAAAACCCCAGGATTGAGATCTTGCTTCCCTGTTAGTATCACTGTTTGTTCAATGTCAGCGAGACATCTGTAGAAATTATTTGATGTCGTCTGAAGAGGAAAGTAAGACAGATATATCAAAATACGTTCTCCTAGAACACTCAATTTTCGCACACAGAGACTTAGGAAAGCTTTTCAAATTTTCACGTCTTCGTGAGCTATATTGTCTATTAACTGTGACCAGTACACCGCCTCCTACTCGGCCCCGGAAAGAGAAATCACGATCGTGACGGTAGCCATCAAACCCGGGCGGAAAGTAGTCGGAGAAATTAGCACTAGGGCATAACCAAGTTTCCGTTAAGCAAACAATTGAGTAATTAGATAGAGTAATGTTGGTAAAGAAACATTCAGCTTTCGTCCGCAGGCCACGAACATTCTGATAAAAAAATCTATATTACCCATCTTTGTACTTATTATTGGGCTTGTGGGCTTCTTGGGACGAGTGAAGGAGTTATTGATGAAGAGCGCCTCTGGAAAGTTTAAAAGACGACCCTTCGGCCGCAAAGCAGGGTCAGAGAGTTTCTCGAAGTCTTCGACACCTATAGATCCGTGGAAGGAGGCGTTTGTATTGCAGCGAATCTTCAGTCGGTAGGACATCAACTTTTCTACATCGAGTAAACACAGATGTCCAATGATGACAGTAGAGGTGGCGACCGGATCCAGCTTGGTCACAAACAATGCTCTTTGGCGGGAGGATGAGGGGCAATGCTCAGCTTGCACGCCGCAGACGCTCCGGCTTGCGCAGGGATTCGAGCCCTAGGGCAGATCGGGTTTGGCTTACTAGGCAGGGCATCATCCTCCAAGCACTCCGGTGCAGAGACCTGTGCCCTCGGGCTCATGGTGTTCGGCTTACCAGGTGGCGCATCATCTTTCGTTGCCACGCTCACTGGTGCACCTGCAGATTTCGCAGAGCGAGCCGAAGCAAGAGGAAGCGCAGAGCGGCAGCAACTGTTGTTCCACCACAGGGCCCTGCGTGAGCTTCAGCATCAATCCGTGCACGCTGACCAAGCACGTCGCGTAAGTTGAGAACTTCCGCCCGCAGGCATGTGATGGAGCCTGCCTAGAAAGATTCGCGGCGGAGACGCGCATTGTCTTCACCGAGGAAAACAACCTCGTCGGTGAGGAAGGAGATTCCTTCCAGCGCGTCGAGGAGATGATGGCGATAATGATAATGATAATAACAATAATAATAATAATAATAATAATAATAATAATAATAATATATAATAATAATAATAATGGTTTATTAGCTCGTGCTCCTTCAAATTAAACACGGGTCTGTCAAAGCCAGAAGGAGGCTCGTGAGACAGCACCCTACACGTTAAGTTAAAAGTGTCCCCAACACATCAGGTTCTAATTTCAACACACATTATTCACGATGTGACCCGCAGCATGACGAACCGCACACACAAACTCACAGACACGACTAGTCACAAATGTTCTGGGGTACTCGTTTTAGTGCCCTTAACGAGTTCACGTTATAGATGTCATCCGGGAGGTCGTTGAAGGTAGAAGTGATGCAAACATTGCGCACTCTTTTTTTCGTATTTTGTAGCGTCACAAGGCACCACATAGCGTTCAACGCGACGATGGGAACGAGATGAAACATGGGGTATTTTGAACCTATCGCTTCAAAAGTACCTTAGCACAACTGTTTTAGTTAGTAGCAACTTGAATAAAGGTAACCACAATGCTATAAACTTCTCTTCCTCAGATTTAGATATGGAATCGCAAAAAACACTTTTAAAATTTCCTTTAAAACTGAATCACTTTTGTGGGCCCATAGTCCTGAACCATGACCAAAAATTGTTGCGCCGAATTGCAAAACACTGTATGCCAACGCTTGAACTATTGTCTTTTTTGTTGAACTAGGTATTAGAGATTTGGCATTATATACAATAAACAAGATACATTTTTCAGTCTTGCACAAATACGTGATAAATGAGAATTCCATTACAAATGTCTATCAACTGTACACCTGAATATTTAACATTATTGACGTAAGCCACAAGAGAACAATTGCATGCAATGCACTCAGGTGTATGCATATAAAGTGGAATATCGGAAGTTAAAACTTTCAGAGGACAGCGAAAGCCGATAAGTTTAATTTTAGCTATATTTATCATCACACAATTTGATTTAACCCATCTATGTAAGTGCCACGTATCGTCTTGAAGCAACGTGATTGCTGCAGCTTAATCAAGATGAATAGAGAGCAACACTGTCATCCGCGTATTGGTATGGCTTGCATGTGGAGAGAAGAGGGGACAAAATAGAACCTTGGGAACCTCCGCTTTTAAGGGAACTTGAGACCTTCGGTTATTTCCTATAAAAACTATTTCTGTACGTCCAGCCCAAAAGTTCCGAAGCAAAGAAAGGAATGAACCGCGAAAACCGACATCATTAAATTGTTTTAGTGAGATGTTATGACTAACTGTATCAGAAACATTTGCCACATCAACAAACAGGGCGCAAGCAGTTTAATTTTTCTCTGACGCCAGATGCAACTCATCTGAGAAATTCTAGAAGTGGCAGTTTCCCACGACCACTAATAAAACCCTATTGATTGCGTGGAGGGGATCTCAAATTTTTTCAATGTCCGGCGTCATATTTTGAAGAAAGCGTTTTTCTAAACTTTGAACTACAGAAGGTTAGATTAAAATTGGGCGATATTTATTAACTTTGCCTCGCACTCCACCTTTAAATAAAGGTCTCACCGCAATCTCTAATTCATCCGAGATCCTTCCGCTCTGAATAAAACCATTTCACCTCTTGTAGGAAGAGAGGCCATATATGTCCTACATTTTTAGCTCTAGCTGCAAAAAACATCAACGATGTTTTTTTTTTGTTTTTTTTTTGCTTTCTTTTTGTCCCAGGTTTTGTGGTACTGCAATCTCGGGGAAAGACAGGGGATCTTTGCCCACATTTTTGTGAGTGGCCGGTACATGGCAGTACACTCCAACTTCCAAGAAAAGTTTGAAAAAACATTTTTTGTAGATGTCACGCCGTTTGTTTGTTTTTTTCTTCTTTTTTGCTCATAAGCATGCAGCTCTACTTTTTACCTGACATGCCCGGTAAGTGTCCCCGTTTGCGATTTTATTGACCAATATCTCTATCTGATGTGCAGTAAAATATTAGTGCTATTCAATAAACGTCAAAGATTAAAAAATCGATACGCGTGAATGAGTGTAAATTTGTGCGCCGGTCTTATAAGGCCTAACGGGAAAACAGTGTCGGCTGTTTTGCATGCGGTGGTATTGGGTTGCCGCGCGCGGCAGTTTATCCAGGATTCTCACTTCCGCAGTGTGTTACAAACTCACGGGGGTTTACAGGGGGGGGGGGGTCCGGGGGTCCATGTTTGTAGGTTTGTTTAGTTTGGATTAAAACTTTTGTGGTTTTCTTGAACAAAACCTCGTGCTGGATTTGGATGGCTTGTTGTGCGTTTGTGAAGGCACGTGCCAGGATTTTGATATGGGGGGGGGGGGGCTACGCAGGATGGGGATTCTTCCTCATGCGGCAAGGGTTTTTATCTCGTACCATGAGATGAGGAAGATACAGAACTAGAAGCGCTTTCCACCAGCAAGGGTAAAAAGAGGAAGGCATACCAGAAAAAAGTCCTAAAAAGAAGCAACGTGCCTCCCTTGAAAACACAAATGTGATGGACGAAGATGAAATTCAAGACGGGCATTCGGCTTGAAGCACGCCTCAGCCCTCAAAAATTGTGCCGGCACCGAACGTGGGATTCTATTTACTCAACCAAAGCTCCTGCGAAACCCATTGATGCTTTCAAGCTTTTCTTTGACACTGAAGTGACTGACCTTATCGTAAGCGAAACGAACCGCTATGCTCAGCAAAAGAACCGACACGATTGGCGGGACCTGGAAAAGAGTGACCTTGAGGCATTCCTTGGGATGCTCCTCATGAACGTGAATCCGATGCACCACCTTCGTCTGTATTGGAGCAGCGACAGTTTTTTCACCAACCACGAAATATCGGGCGTGATGACTCTGAAAAGGTGTTAAGACATACTGAACAGTATGCATTTGAGTGAAAACACTAAAGATAAGAAAAGAGGAGAAGACCGCTACGACAAACTCTTGAAAGTGAGGCATTTGATTGAGGCTCTGAACCAGAGAGTTGCCGCTGAGTAGAAACCGTCGGCCCGACAGGCAATCGATAAGAGGATGGTCCTCTTCAAAGGGCGCTATTCCCTCAAAAAGTATTTACCAATGAAGCCTACAAAAGGGGCGACATGTTCCGGTGCAGCGCGGACTCGGAAACGGGTTACTTGGTACAGTTTCATATACGAGGACAAGGACTCAAAACGGTCACCTGAAGTCATGCTCGGAGAACACGTCGTTCTGACTGTTTCGGACAACATGCTGCCTGGCAGTCAGTTTTATTTTGACAACTTGTTTTCAACCACAAGGCTCATGAAACATCTTGCAGAACACGATGTACTAGCGGCAGGAAGACTTCGAATCATCAGGAAAAATATTCTAGAGAAAATGAAGCGCGACAACAAGCACCAGAAAGGAGAACACCTTTGGCTCTCAAACGGACAGGTAACGGCCTATGGCGGGACAACAAAAGTGTGCATCTGCTGTCAAACGTTCGTGACCCTAACGAGACAACTGAACTGTAACGCAAGCTTGCTGATGGATCGGTGGTGGGCGTGAGCTGCCCTAGGGCCATTTTAGACTACAACGCGTCGATGGGCGGCGTGAACAGATTTGTCCAGCGACGCACCAGCTATCAAACTGACCACCGTTCAAACAAGTGGTGGCTTCGGCTATTTTATTTTTTGTTGGATGCGGCTGAGTTGAGTTGAAAAACGTCTTTATTTAATGCCAGACATGGCTGCTCTTGCTTTAAAGCATCCGCAGCGGCAATAAAAAAATAATAACAACATTCGCACAGCCGCGCCCGAGAGCGGCCGACGGCCGTTTCACTATGGGGCGCTGCGAAACGTCGCCAAACGCTCCAAAGCGCGAGCCGTGCGATGGGATTATTGAAGGGAGTTCGCAGTCACCGATGGCCATCGGCGCAAGAGCCCCGCTGGTCCGCCGTCCACGTAGAAGAAGCTGCAGAGCTGATTCCACAGGAGCCGCACTGTAGGCGGCGGCTTGTCCTGTGGGATCACCCAGTCCTCAAAGGTGTTAGGTTGGTCTGCTACCGGGATGCCAGCCAAGGCCTCGAAGCGAGCCGCAGCGTGCTCAGGGCACTCCCAGATAACGTGCTGCGTCGTCGCAAGGGTGTTGCATGCTGTACAGTAGCCCTGCTGCGGGTCATCTTGAAATATGCGGTTGCGCAGGGCCGGCAGCATGAGGGTGTTCGTGGCGGTACGGCGGACGCGAGTCTGGGCCCTGCGGCTCACTCCTGCTGGCATAGGGGGTATCATTCTGTTGTGCCTGTTGAAAATGGAGGCCGCTGTCCTCAGGTTGCGGAGTATTTTCTTTCGCTCCAGCTTGGCGAGCGCGGCTCTCTCAGTGAGGTCTGGCTGACTGTCGCCGGGTTGCGAAGAATCAAATTGGGCCCGCTGTAGATGGTGGGTACGATTGGCGCGGAAGGTTTGCTCAGTGCTGCACGCGCCTCGTTATGGGCCCATTCGTTTCCCTGAATACCCGAGTGGGCGGGTACCCAGGCGACACGGAGTTGAGTGTGGTGGTTGGTATGCAGGCGGGACGCGATGCCGTAGATTTTATGCACGCGGTCGCTGGTCGACTTGGATGCGTGGCGGCACTCCGAGTAGGCCACTTGCGAGTCTGTGTAGATGGTGATGGTTGTGGTTGATGTTTCTGAGTGGTTGTTGTTCAGCATGATGGGCGGCTTGTACAATGGCTTCTAACTCGGTGCCCTTAATGCCGACTCCTGTGGAGAGCCGCTGGGACCACACATCAGGGTGGGTAATGTCAACCCACGCAGCCGACGTTGGGGGTGCTCCCTGGACAGGAACGAGGCCGCTAGCAGCATCCGTGTAGTAAACGACGTGTCGTTGTGGGTCAAGGTCAGCAACGTGCCGCTTGTGCGCCCTGGCATGATATGCTCGTCGCTCTGGTTGGTCGGCGTCCATGCGTCGTGGTAAGGGAGCGTCAGCTGTTAAGGTGACGTGCCTTTCCCAGGGTGGTGGTGGCAGCGGCGGAGGTTCTGGTGCGGATGATGGTAGGCGCCCGATCTCTTGGAGAATGGACTGGCCTGCCTTGGTACCCAACAACCGAGTGAGGTGTGCAGACATGAGTTGTTCAGCTACATCCTCGAGCTTGTTGAGATTTCCATGAGCGTATAGGTCCGGTAGCCAGGTGTGCTTGGGAAGACCTGTGATAAGCCGCATCGCTTCCTTGTTAAGGTTCTCGACGATTTCGCGTTGGCGCTGTGTCAGGTAGTAGTAGTTGTAGCCGTAGAGCACCTTTGAGGTGAAGAGGGCCTGGACGAGCTGTCTGGTCTCTTTTTCGCCTGTGCCCCACTTGCGGTTTGTGACTCGTCGTATCAAGTGAATGATTTGGGTGCCTTCTTTCTTGACCCTACTTATCCATGTCCCAGCTCTGCCGTCCTCGTCTATGAATAGTCCGAGAATGCGCACAGTTCGCTCTCGCCTGATAGTGGTGTTGTTTAGTGTTAAGTTGTAAAGGCAGCGCATTTCGTCGGCGAGGTGTTGGGGGCCAGAGAGTACCACGACGTATTCAGTCTTCTCCGGAGAAGCGGTCATACCAACGTCTTCTAGAAAAGACTGAACAGCGTCAAGGCCGCATTGTAGTGTATGTTCTTGCTCCCCGACGCTGCCTGTCGTGGACCGAGAGTTATGTCATTTGCATAGATGGCAAAACGCAGATTCGGAATGGCGGTGAGACGCGGTGAGAGGCGAGCCATAACCATATTAAAAAGGGTCGGTGACAGCACCGCCCCTTGCGGCACTCCGACGTGGTTGATGGTTTCGGGTCCGACACTGCTCCCGATCTTCACCTAAAACCTTCGATCTTGGAGAAAATTCCTGATAAAGTTGAGAGCACGGCCGTGGATGCCCAATAGCTTGGCACTCTCAATGGCCGATGAGTGCGGCACCGAGTCGAATGCTTTCTGAACATCCACAGCAACGATGGTTTTGGGTTGTATTGAGGAGGGGTCTGCCAGGACGTCATGATGGAGCATCAAAAAGTTGTCCTGGGTGCTGAGGCCTGATCGGAACCCGGTCTGGCAGTGATGCAGGCGGTCCTCCTTGTCGAGGTGCCATTGTATTCTGGCAAGGGCCATCCGCTCCATCAGCTTGCAGATGTTACTGGTCAGCGAGATAGGACGGAGGTTCCGCATCGTCGTGGATGGCTTGCCTGGCTTTGGGATGGAGATGACCAGCGACGTTTTCCAGTTGCCTGGCAACCGGCCGGTTTCCCACACCTCGTTCATCCATTCAAGTATCTTGAGCTTGTACTCCAGTTGGTAAATTGCGAAGCTCAGCGTGCGTCACTCCGTCCGGACCCGGCGCGCTCCTCATGTTAGAGTGATCGAGTGCGTCCTGCAGTTCTGCCAGCGTGAACGGAGCGTCGGATGTATGGGCTCCGTCCACAGAAACTTCGGGTGAGTAGCAAGTCGTGTCCGGGGACGGGGATTGCGGGAAACAAAACGTTAGCCGCCTCCTGTGCAAACTCGGTGTCAGATTTGTTCTGGCGTAGCGCCACTGTCTGCGCCGCCGTTCGACGTTTCGATTTCCCTGCCAACTTCTGAAAGAATTGCAGACCGTAGAAGGATGCATCTGGCCGTTGAACTGGTTGCATAGGTCGTGCCATTGATCTTGTGACAGTACCTGGCAGTATTGTTTCGCCTCGGCGGTGGCGGTGTCAAGCTGGGCGCGTAGACGGAGAGTCTTGCCATGCTTGCGGTACCGACTTAGTGCCGTGAGACGAAACTCCCAAAGATTGAGGAGGTGGACGTCTGGGTGGGGTTTGTCGGGGTCTGTTTGTGTGGTTGTGGTGGCCTGGTTTTTTGCCGCCTTGAGCAGTGCGAGTGCTAAGTCAGGTGATCTGGTCGTGTTGGGGTCGTCCCATGTATCGGGGTCGTCCCACTCATTCAATAGCTCCCGGTAGCGATCCCATTTTACAACCTTGGAAGTGCGTTTAAAAGGGGTGGGCCGCAGTGCATTTCTGAGCGTGATAAAAATAGGCAGGTGATCGCTGCCCACGGGGTCGTTGAATAGGGTCCAGTCTAGGGCAGCGTGACGAGACGCCCAGGTGAGGTCAGGCGTGGAGTCATTCTGACGTCTGCCCTGTCCGAACCTGGTTGGAAGGTCCGTGTCATTGAGGAGCTGCAGTTTGCAATTCTGCGCCTCGTGGAAGAGAGCTTCTCCCCGGAGATTGCTTGTACCGTATCCCCATGCCAGGTGTTGGGCGTTGAAGTACCTTCCAATGAGAATGATGTCTTTGGGAAAAATTTGGCGTAGGTGGTACATCCAGCCCCAGTCTGGACGCGTTCCACGAGGTTGCTGTGGGCGGTAGTATGCCGAGACGAGCACGTACTTGCGCATGCGAAGTTGGGTTCGGACTGCCACGATCTCCTGTCCGGCCGTGCACCAGGTGGTTGTGTCGATTTCAGCTTGTGGCAGGGAGCGATCTATGTATATGGCCGCTTGTCCGTTGCAAGCAGGAACGGAGTTGGTGGCGCGGGTAGGCTTGTGAGGTATGGATGGGTTCACGTAGTGTTCGTAGCCTCGGTAGGCCCACAGAGGTGCCGTTAACCTCTTGAAGAAGCATGACTATGGGTCTACCTTGTGTCTGAAAACGATGGGTGATTTCACTCTTTTTGTTGGAAAGCGTGCGACAGTTTTTGCGTTACATTAGGGAAACAACTGTGTCGAGTTAGTTTGAACAAGAAAGGGTTTATATACAATATTTACATGATTGTTACGTTTGCTGAAGAAGCACCGTAGCTGTCATCGTCCCTTCTTTCTCGTCGTCGATCATTTCCACTTCATCTTCTTCTATAGACGATATTTTCCAACAAACTTCCCCCGAAATGAGCAGATGCTCATTCTTGCAATTCCAACGGGTATAATAACTGTATCGGACGGCGGAGCTCTCCTCCACTGGGCAGCACAATCCTGCACGCTCGAACCTTGCCGTCCATTCCTGGGAAAGTCTCTTTAACTCTGCAAATTTTCCACATCTGCCTTGGGAGTCGGCCATCTTTGAGAAGGACGATGTCATTGGTTTGTAAACCACTTGAACTGTTGGCTTTGGTGATGTGAGCTGACCTCAGTTCTAGCAAATATTCAGATCTTCATCTTCTCCAGAATTGCTCAATAATAGTGCATCGATATTTCCAACGTCGCGCTAAGTGTCCAGAACTTGCTTCATCTTTTGCTGGTAAGTGATGTGGGGAGGGGTGGTCAGTTTACGTCCCAATAAAAAGTGTGCTCGAGAGAGAACCTCTGGTTCTTAAGGGTTGTTGTAAATGAACGTCACTGGACGGGAGTTGACTACAGCTTCTACCTCTGTGAGGACCGTGGCCAGTTCTTCAAAATTCAGACTACTACGTCCCAGAACCTTGCGTAGCGAGACTTTGACCGACCTCACTAGTCTCTCCCAATGTCTGTTCCACCATGCGGCTCTTTCTACAATTGTTTTCCACCTAATCCTGTGATTTGCAAAGTAAGCCTGCGCTTCCTCTTCTTGTATTGCTTCAACCACTTGTTTGGTGTCTTTAGCGGTTCGTTTGAACGTTGAGGCATTATCTGAATAAATCGTTTTTGCGATGCCTCGGCGTGCAACGAAGCGTTTGAATGCCAACAAAAAGGCTGTTGTTGATAGGTCACTCACAAGTTCAAAGTGCACGGCACGTGTTACGGCACAAGTGAAAAATGCGATGTAAACCTTGCTACTCCCATAGTGATGTCGACAGATCAGAGGTCCCGCGAAATCCACTCCAGTAGTTTCGAATGATTCGCATTTTGAAACTCTGTCGGCTGGTAGTGGAGCTACGGGCTCTGAGGCAGGTGCACAGCTTTGTCTTTGGCAAGTTAAACAGCGACGTATTACCTTCTGTATGACTTGTCTTGCCTTTATAATCCAGTAAGTTTCCCGTAGCTGCGTCAAAGTGTCTTGAACACCTGCGTGCAGCAGTCGACGATGTTCTTCCTCAATGAGAAGGGTAGTGAACCGGTGGTTTGCAGGTAGAATTATTGGGTGCTTTACGCTTTCCTCGTTGTTACTGAATTGTAAACGACCACCAACTCTCACGATATCATCACTGTCAATAAATGGGTTGAACGACTTGATTTTTGAATTTTTGTCAACTGGCTGTTGATCTTTTAGGAGTACGATTTCCTTCGGGAAAACCTGCCTTTGTGTAATTGCTATCCAGTACGTTTCTGCGTCTATGATTTCATCGCTTGTTAGTGCTCCCCTTCGTTGTCATTGTTGTTTAATGTTGTTTGCGAAGCGTTTTATCCAGGCCGTCACGCGAACCAACTTATTAAATGATCTGTAGTTCTCCAAGTTCATCAGATGAATTTCGTCGGGTATGGTGAGTTGAACAACAGTCTTTCTTTTCTTCAGCCTTGTATTCTTCGCATTCTGGTCTTTCCTCAACTTGACTTGGCCAGGATGATTCCGAGCATTGAAGCCAGATGGGTCCATTCCACCATGTGTTGTTCTCAACCAGAGCACTTGGCATGAGTCCACGCGTTAAAATATCTGCTAGGTTTTCTGAACCAGAACAATGTCTGCAGTTGATTGGTTCCGTCAGAGCTTGGATCTCTGAGACACGATTTGCAATAAACTGCTTCCACCGGTTTGCAGAACTACGAATCCAATAAAAGACGATCATGGAGTCAGTCCACAGATACACTGGGAGTCCTTCCATCTTCAACTTCTTTGTTAGAGATTGTGCCAAACGAGCGCCAATTAATGCTCCCATAAGCTCTAGTCGCGGAAGGGTTAACCGCTTGAGGGATGCCACTCTCGATTTCGCCATTACAATTGTCACACACTTTCTTCCCTCTTCCTCTTTCGATGCCACGTATGCTACAGCTCCGTACGCTTTTGTGCTAGCACCGCAGAAGACATGCAATGCCTTTTCTGTTTTGTCTTTGCTGAAGTTGCGAACGATGAGTCTTGGAACAGCGACGTCCTTCAAGGCAGTGAGGTCTGTACACCACTTGTCCCATTCTTCGTATAAGTCTGAAGGTAACACCTCATCCCACTCAACTCCTCGCTCCCAAAGTCGTTGAAATAGCAATTTTATGGTTGTCACGGTGGGAACCAGAATACCCATAGGGTCAAATATACGAGCTGTTGCTTAAAGTACGAAACGTTTGCTGTCTTCGCGTGAGCACAGAAAGTCAATTAGAGGTTCTATGTTGAAATTAATGATGTCTGCTTGTGCTTCCCAACCAACGCCTAGAACCTTTGTTCGGCCAATTTGTTCGGGTAGTGGTACTTGGCCGGATCCTTCTTCCTTTGATTCCGATAACAACCTTGGTTCATTTGATTTTCTCTTTCTAAGATGCATTCCCGTCTTTTCTAGTATCTTTGTTGCTTCTCTGCACAGTAGCTGGGCTCCTTCCAAATCTTCGGCGCCAGTTACCAGGTCGTCAACATACATGTGCTGGTTTAGAGTATTCGAGGTATCGGGAAATTCTTCGTTCATCAAGTCGAAATGGTGTCTCAACGTTGCTGCCAGGAGAAACGGACTTAATGTTGTCCCAAATGGAACTCTGGTCATTCTCCATGTTGTTATAGGCGGAAGCTGATGTCCTTGCTATGGAGCAGTTTCGTACCATAAAAAACATAAGGCATCTCTGTTTTGCTCCGCCAACATCACCTGTAAAAAAGCCTTCTCGATGTCTGCTATTACGACGACATTGTGAGTATGAAACTCGATCAGCAGGTCTATTAATTCAGGATTTAAGTTCGTTCCACTGGATATGGTGTCGTTCAGTGAAAGTTCCCCTGCAGTGCTATAGGACGCGTCGAATACCACCCGCAATTTTGTTGTCAGCCGTTCCTGTCGCACAACAGCTTGGTGTGGCATGTAATATACAGGATTTCCGCCTTTTTTCATTACTTTGAACCTTTTCTGCAAACCCATTGCCAAAATATTCCCGTATTGCTGTGTCGTAGTCTCTCATGAGCGCTTTGTTTTTCATGAGGCGTCCAGTCAGTGATCGGAGTCTTCGTTCTGCGTTCTCTTTGTTGTCTTTGAGCATCTCAACTTTATCATTCCATGGGAGAAAACTTGGTATCGTCCGTCTTCATATTTTAAGCTCTTTTTAAAGTCTTCAAATAAAGCACTTTCGTTGGTTGACGTTTCTTGTCCCTTAATTCCGATATGCTCCAGTTCCCAGAACGATCGCAGTTGTGTTGATATCTCAGTTGTGTCAGCTGTCGTAACCTTCATCACTCCAGTAATCGATGAGTAGATAGCAGTATATGATCTTGAGGACATGGGCCCTTGTAGAGTCCGACCGAGGATGGTGTCGACGGCCATCAAACCTGTTTTCAGGCGTCTCACGCTTCCACTTACCACGTCCCAGTAGTGGTCGGCTCCGATTAGTAGGCTGATTCCGTTTTCACATTCGTTGATGTTGAGAGACGTATCAGCAAGCAGCATGTCTTCTGGTATGTCCCGCGTGACGTCTGGTGATGTGTGAATGATGTTAGCACAGATGTGGGGGACTTCTAGGGCTTCAATTCGTACGTCCTTTCGGTTGTATTGGTTGCGCAGCCATAGCTCTACTCTTCGACACTTTCTTGAGGCTGTTGCAGCGCCTTCTCCAAAGGTGAAGATCGTTAGGTCCTCTTCTCCCCAAAACGTTCAGGTGAAGTTTCTCTGAGATGTCTCGTCTCACAAAGGTGCGTTGGCTTCCGCCATCAATAAGAAGCCGGACAAGCACACGGTTTTGTTCACCTTCTGCCCATGCTTTTGCCGCTTGTAGAAGGACTTGGCACGGCCCTCTGTTTTTGCTGTTCGTTGCCTTTAGAGAGGACTGCAGCACTGTTTCGTTAGGGGCTTCCTCCTTACTTCTACTGAAATATTTGTGCGGACCTTTGTTTCCTAGCTAATTGTAGATTGGATCGCACATTGCCGTGGCATACCTTTTAGAACATTGTGCACAGTTTAGCCACCTTGCGCTTCTGCAATCCTTTGCACGGTGATTTTGCTTCGTGCATCGAAAGCATCGATTGTTCCTTTTCAGCATTTCTTTTTTCTCTTCCAATGGCATTGGTGTAGAACAGTTGGCAGCTAGGTGGTCATAGGATCCACAGAACAAGCATTGTTTCTCTTCTTTCTGAGTTCCTGTCGCAAACATTGCTGCCGAAGGTGGGTAATGTGTCTGTCGGTCTCTTCCTCCAGGAGTAGCTCTATCTAAATTGGAAGTTGGTTTTCTTTGATTTCTATGCTGATTCCGCTCTCGGCTTTTAATTTCCGTTTTCAGGAAGTCCAAGAATCGTTTTAGCTCGCTGCCTTCATTTGTTGATACTGCTGTTGTTCTTCGATGATATTCCAGTTCAAGATCTGATGGCACGGCTTTTCGCAGAACCGTTAGGAGGATTGTTCCGTATGTGGTTGAACATACACCAAGTGCCTCAAGACTACGAACTCCAGACTCAACATCATCGTATAATAACCTGAGCTTCTCGACATCCTGAGAGTTGCTTATTGTTTTTACTGCCAGTAACCGTGTCAGGTGTTCTTCTATGATGAGTTCTTTTTTCCCGAATCTTGTTTTTAGACTGTGTAGTGCAACTGCGTAATTATCAGATGTTAGTCGAAAACCGTCAATTGCCGCAGCAGCTTTGCTTGTAAGGTAGCTCTTGAAGTATTTAAACTTGTCGATTGCCGAGAGAGACATATTTCTGTGGATCGCAGCGTCAAACTGGTCCCAGAAGCCCTGCCATGACCGAATATCTCCGGAAAATTTGGCAATTTCTAATTTCGGAAGCTTCAGTGTTGCGTGTGTCTGACTTGCATAGAGATGTTGTTCTGATCTACCAGCTTATGTTGAGGTCTCCGACGTTCTGTTGATCATTCGCTCTTGCTCTCTGAGACTCTGAAGGATCTTTGTTTTCGTTGCGCTAATTCTTTCGGTGTAGCCTTCAGCGGTTCCCATCTCCTGTTCGAGCGTGTTGTCAGTGATGGCTCTCTCAATCTGGTCGTTAATTTCTTTCAGTGCAGCTTCTTTGATTGTTAAGATGTTAAGTTTTTCTTTTAGCTCACCGATGGGCTTTGGTTCCATGGATAGAAGAGCGACGGTTTCGGTTATAATTCTGGTAGCCGATGACCGAACCACTGCTCTTCTTCTCTTGAGTTGATCGATGGCTGCTGGCGTTAGGGGATCCATTTCTGTTGCGGTAAGTACCTTAGACGATCATCAGGCCTTACGATGGATGTTCGAAGTTTTTTCTTGTTTGACCTTGGCTCAGCTATTCCCGGGTTTCGGCACCATGATTTTGCGTAAAATTAGGGAAACAACTGTGTCGAGTTAGTTAGAACAAGAAAGGGTTTATATACAATATTTACATGATGGTTACGTTTGCTGAAGGAGCACCGTAGCTGTCATCGTCCCTTCTTTCTCGTCGTCGATCACCTCCACTTCATCTTCTTCTATAGACGGTATTTTTCAACAACAGTTCCACTGTAGGATCCATGGCGCGCTCACCGAGGCCTCCGGGAATATTGCGATGATGTTCGTGTGGTTCATCATTCTGTGTCCAGGGTGGGGGTGCGGGGTTCTGATATGGTGGTGATGATCATGGATTTGAGCTCAGCCACGATTCTCGGGACGAGGGACGTCAGGGCTGCCCTGATTTCGGCCTGAATAGCTGCACGAAGCGTTTCATCCAGTTGTGTTGGGGACGGCGACAGTGGAGTATTCAGAGGTCGATCGCGGTTGATATATTTCCGCACGGACGACACCAGGTCTTTGGTATTGACGGTTGTAGACATTGCCCGCCGAGAGCGCAGGGGCGGGAACTCCTCTGTCCCTCCGAAATGTGGCAGTGATGATTGAGGGTCTGATAGTTGTCGGGCAGTACTAGTATTTTTCTGTGGGGTTCGGCTTTCGTCAGATGTTGTCTTCATTTGTGGACTAGCCTCGAGCAGACTTGAGAGCAGTTCTTTAACCAGTGGAGTGAAAATGTGATGAAGGATCATTTCCGCCGCTGCACACTTTTGGCGGAAGTCATTCAGCACCTCCGCGGAATACCCGAGTGACCGCACATGCACCGCGCTGGTATCGCATCCCCTCTCGAAAGAGCCGAGGAGAGGGGAGGAGCAGCAGCAGCGTGCGCCTGAGGCGAACTGGGAGGGGGACGGGTGCGATCATTTGGGGAGATCGGGAGCCGAAGCTGGTTGGGGTCGGCTGGCAGAGAAGTATGTGGGAGGGTTGGGTCAGTCCCACTAGCTGTTTTGCAGGGAAGACTGGTTGTTTACGTGGGATGCCTACTGCTGTTGTCATTCCCGCTCCGGCTTCTTTCAGACGCATTGGAGGTGGACCCAGGTCTGTCTTCCCTCTGTACGTGTTCTTCGTGGAGCAGCGAGGCAAGCGATGGCCCACTTACTGCTTCCGTCCGTCGCATATCGATGTCTCCAAAAGGAGGCTCGCTCCGTGCAGGCCAAAATGACCCGCGGAAGGATGATTCCGGCAAACCAAAGGGCTCGACATGACGACCTCCAGTCATCGCTCTCCGCAATATGGACCGCTCACTGGGCGACGGCACGGATCGGCAGCGCATCTCCCGTCTCCCGCTATCTCCTCGGCTGCACCGCATGAGTTGCCGATTGCGGCCATAGTTTGACGATGAAGGGTGCCCCCGAGTATCCATGTCTCCACGAATTCAGGTGTCCCCGCGTCTCGAGAAGGATCTCACTCCTCGCTGTTGCGACACAGCTGCACCGCGGCACCGAGTGTGGGTGGTGGGTTTGTGGCACACGGAGAGATCTACGTTCCGGCTCGGTAATTCGTGACCTGATGGAGTGCACGCGCGAAGGTAGGTTTGCCCCTCCAAGGGTTGTTTCCTGCTTGTGGCGATCCCGATATTGATATTGATGTGAGCGGGAGCACCTCCATGGAGGTCTGGCGGTCGCGATGGCGATCCATTTGAGCCGTTTTTTTGTTTTTTAGCCGGATAAACCCTGTACCACCGCGGGCCCAGGGTCACGTGGTCAGGCATACTTGGGCCCTCAAAAAATACGAAGATCGATGTGCCTTTTCCCTTACGGGCGAACCAGAATGGTCCCCTTTGCCTCCACCTGAGTCCGAATCACCTGTAGAGAGTGTTCGCCGGCCATGCCATGCACTGTTCCCACGGAGGCGTTTGTCGGCGTAATAGGCAAAGAGCGCACCGGAATTTCGACCAGGTTGCAGATGATCAGGAGCCTGTCTCTTGTTTCAATGTAGGGCGTGCTCCGTTGTGTTGCTTCGAATGGGCGATTTTCTAGCGAGGGATGAAAAAGCACGGTGTAGAGTTTATCAATTTGGTCTGTTGGCTTTTTGAGTTTTCTCTCCGATCGGTATGTGACCAGCGTGCAGCCATCCTGGGTGAGGAATTCGGCAGGTGCAACCCCGCATGGACGGCGCTCACCTGGCGGATCATGATTGGTTGGTGTTGCTCCTCCGACGTAAAGCTTCCCGTCGGGATGGTACCCCCCAAGGCACTCGAAGCTGTTCGATGGCGGCACGTTCACTCCCGTTGTTTCGCCGTTGTTGGTGCTTAACTCGGTTGTCTCGTTCATTACCCTCTCCACGGGCATGGGGATGGGGCGCGGGACGGAGGAAGCCTCTCGCTGAGTCGAGGACGTTCCCGGTGAGTCCGGGGCACGGCCGGGGGTGAAGGGGGAGTCGCAGGACGGCGCGTGTTCTCTCTCTCCGTTTTGCGAAATGGGGGACGTCGGCCGAGTTAAGGGGGGCGTGCGCGTGCCTCCCTCCAGGCACCCCAGGAGGCCGGCAATGGTCCCGGCTTGAATCTCGTCGACCGTTGGGGCCGTCCTGAGCGCTGGCGCTCCCGAGTCAATCCTTTCAATGACGGGATGCTGACGATTGGTGGTCTTGGGCTCGGTAGCCTCCCCTAAACCGTTTCGTTGTGTATCCATGGGAGTCGCTGGAGCGTAGGCGCCTCGAGGACACAGCGGTCGGGGGCGAAGGCGTCTTGGGCTCCCAGGAGCATCAGGTTGGGGGGGCCATGTTGGATTTGGCCGGCGTCTTAAGTTTTCTTTCTATAACATCTCCGGGTTCCTAATCCACGAATGGGTCTTAAAATTTGTCTACTTTTTTCTGCGTGTTTGCGCTTTGTTTTGTGCGAGCTGATTGATATAAAACGTTCAGAGATAATGTCGAAAGAAATAAAAATATGGGAGCTCACGTGAAAGTGGTCGAGCCAAGCTGGCCTCTTGGCGGCCGTCCTTGGATGCGGCTGTAGTGAACACATTTCTACAGTTCACAGCTCTCCAGGACACTAAGTACATGTGTTTTCCTTTTTTTTTTATTCTGGGGCGTGAATTTATTAAAGGAAACACTTTCAGACAACGGCAAGAGGTCGGAGCATTCCGAAACAAGAGAGGGAAGCAGGATGGTCAAAAAATGGCGGGAGTCCCAGACGAAGTGCGGTTCCTGGGTAATGACCGTTAAGCGCGAAACACCTGTACGACGAAACCGTCCGATCCGTCGTCCGATCAGGTGATACGATGGTCGGAGGCGAGGTTTTTTAACGCTCTTCGGTGCTACGAAATCCCTCGCCCCCGAAGGTCATTCCGGCAGTTCGCACGTCGGATCGGACGGTTTCGTCGTACATGTGTTTCGCGCTCTACCCTCAGCCGAGCTCATCAAGAAAAAATGCCGCTGGTGCTCTTCAAGCAAGAAGGAAGCACGCACTAACTAAGTGTGTGAAAAATGTCACGTGCCTCCCCGCGTCGAGTGTTTTGCTCCCTTCCACAAGCAGAAGTAATGCAAGCGAAGTATGGAGCTTTCAGAAGTATCAAGTAAGGCAAAATCAATGATCCCCAAAATATTAGTTTTCACTTTCCATTGAAAATCGTCGAAAATTATTTTTATCACACATTTTCAAAGCAGTCATAAAATCAATTGGACATATTTGATTCACATTTTTAGGACCCCTGGTCACGTTATGAATTTCGTTTTTGACCAAACAATATTCTTAAATTCTCCTTGTTTCATGGGGCTATCGCTTGTATAAATATTTCAGGAGAAAGGTGTGGCGCCTTATAAAAAGTTAACATATAAATAGGCCCTTGGTTTATGGTGACATAATTTCTCCAAAGATCTTCCGCTTTAATACCATCTATGCCAGGTGTCTTGTTCGTTTTGAAACTGAAACGCCATGTGTGTAGATCATACTCTCTCATTAGGGGAAGGAAAGCAGGGGAAACATTGGAATATTGAAGATTGCTTAGAAATTGAGCATTGTTACGGTATACCCCAGAAAATGTGGCGAAGAAACTGTAGGAGTCTTCAACTGTTTTTGTCGTATTATGACCGAACGCTTTCTCAAACATGTCATCAATTGATCTTCTATCCGCCTTGCCTCGCAGTCGATTCATCAAGCACCCTGCCTCTGCAATATTTGACCGTGCTTTAAAAAATTGATCTCGGAAATATTTTTTTCTTTCGGCTAACCGGATAACAGCATTTGCACGATTACGTATACCACGAAATTCTGCGTTCAACTGGACATTCGTTGGAGAACGCCGACACTGAACCCAAAGAGCATCTTTAGACGTTATAGCTGCCAAAATATCCCTTTTAAACCACTCATCTTCGATACGATGGCGCGTTACAGTGATAACCTTTTTAGCTTGTTCTCTGAAAGACATGAATTGATTTCCGAAATAGACTATAGACCACCGAAATCTTGAATAGACAGCAAACTATTCCAATCGTTGGCCTTAACCAATCATTAAGCAAATTATTGAACCTTATACGATCAATTATTTCTACCTGCTTGGTTGACTTTGTGGGTGGTTTAACACTTAGTTTTTAAGTGTGCTGACATGCCACAAAGTAGTGGTCAGCAATTTTGTAATCTATAACGGCCGATTTCCCTACATTCGGAGTGCGTACGCTAATGTGATCGTCATAACTCCACAAGGCGTCCATTTGAAAGTTATTTTCTAGTTTGAGCGGCAGTCGACACCTCTAGACCGAAGTGTGCCCTTTGATTGAGATAGTCACAGACTATAGACTTGGCAGGTTTTAGCGTATGAATATTGAACTTAGCTATTAGACATGTCATCAATGGACTGAAAGTTGAAAAGCGTATATTTCAGTTCCTCTATAAACTTCAAAGAATTATTTGACGGAGGTTTGCAGCAAGCTAGCAGAACCGAGGACCATTTAGAGTTCCACATCCTTATTGGTAATGATTTGTTGTGAAGGGGTTCTATATCAAGGTTTTCAGTGCACCATACACCGTTAAGGGAAATCGCGATTCCTCCTACTCGCGCGATCAGACGTGTAAAAAGTAAGCCCTATACCCCGGCATCTGGAATTCGCCAGATAAACTGTCGTTAACTTTGGTCCCTGTTAGCACTAAAACATCTAATATAGATATTAAATATTTTACATTTATTAAAACTGATCCCTATATATACGAATACTTCGGATGTTAACATGCAACCGACCTATAGCACAATCACTGACTGGATCTAAGAAACATTCCAAAGATGAAAAATCTGAGCTCCGTGAAAAGTGTACCTTCATTATTCGAAGTCGTTGGTGCAAGAGGGAAAGCTAAACGATTTTTTCCAGGTCTTCCAACCGATGAATACGCACAAAAGACGAGGTCTCACCCTTTTTTGCAAATAGTTTCCCATTTTTGACTTAAGTGAATTTGTACTGCTTGACCCTTGCCTTCTCACGCACCATCCAGACGAGTTCTGTGTTCTTCCGCGTAAGGTTTTTATTGAAAAAGAGTTTCGGTTGAGAACTGGTTGCTGCCAGGATGCGCAGCTTCCTTATTGCCATGACCAACTGGTTTCTGAGTGTCACCCAAGTGAAACGAATCAGGATGGCTAGAGTACGGCCGTTCGGTGTGCTGGCTGCGTCTGGTGTGCTGGCTGCATCCGTCCTTATCTGAACACAACCTAGAGCAACTCTATAGGCTCTGCTTGCAGAGCCGGAGTATCGCGTTTTTCTCCCTTTCGCCGCCATCTCCGTATTGGCGTAGGAGTGGTTACGTGGGCAGAACTGGATCCGACCTTCGTTGGAGAAAGCGGCCTTGGAAAGCGCCGAGTATCGGGGGGAACATATGTTCCGCTTTGCGTTCGCAAAATATAGATCCTAGACAAATAGAACAAACCTAAACCTTTCTAAATCGTTGAACATTATGTGTAGCAACTGGGTACAATACATCCGCGTTTTTATTTTTATTTTATAACGCGAGCGATGTTTTAGAACATCCGTTTCCAAGGTATGAGAAGCAGACGACACGGACGACGACCGCGTTGCTCGCGACTGCGACTCGCGGAGTGATACGCGACCGGCACATCCGGCCATCTTGGCGAGTCGATGAGCTCTCATTCGAAAGCGAGGAGACGGCGTTTTCGTCAGCCGCTGCGCTAGCGCAATGAATTTTGCAAGCGCGTAGAAACAACCCCGTGAAAATGACAGCGCAGAAATCGCGCGGACAGCGGCAAGAGCTTGAACAGGATTCGGACGGCGAGAAAAGATGTGAGACGCCGCCTCGTCTGGCTATACTCCCAAGAACGCAAGAATCGCTCGAGGGGGAAGGGCCTCCAAAAGTTGAGCAGACACCAAGCTCACGATGCTGTGTTCCGGCAACAGCGACTTCACGACTTCTATTCACCACGACACGACACCACCACGACCGCGGAGCCGTGGACACCAGACACCACGACGACGCGCGATTCGCGGGCGCACTTTTTGCAATCGAGAAATCGAGAGGGAAACAGGGAACGACGGGACGATGATGATGGCGCATGCGCAGCTCGTCGCGGCACGCCGCGCTATTTTTCCTACGCAGTGAGCCGCAGCACGCCACAGCACGTCACCTCGCGTCTGCGCCTCCATTCCCGCTGCAAAACCGACCGTGGCTTCTCGCAGCGCTTGGCTCCAGAATGGCACCATTGCGATACTCTGCTACGCTAGCGTACCATATACAGTTACTCTCGCCTAACCACACCCCGTCCGCCATCTGTCGGCGCTTGCAGAAGGTTTCCACAGCCAGTGCAGCTGTGGCTCCATCCCGTGGCGACGTTGCGAACTTTGGTTACTCCAATCTAGTCCAAGGTCAGCGCGTGCACCACGGCACTAAGGCTAACGCATTAAAACTGTTTCAAAACCCTTAAATTTAATACAAATAGCTGTCGGCCAAACTCGTTCAGATCGGTTAGATTATTAGGACAAAACGTCATGAAAACGACCTCAAATTGTTAACATTTGTAAGGCAAACATCAGTCAAATACGTCAAGCTTTTTTAGATATTTAGCACAAACGTGTATCGGGCGCCTTTAGTTTGTATATATATTCAGCACAAACGTCAACTGAATGCCCTCACATTGTTCAAATTGTTAAGACGAATATCAGACGAACCCCTGCAAGGTTGTTTAAATGTTTAATGCAAACGTACGCCGAGCGACTGCAGATTGTACATTTTTTAACAAACATTTAAATAAACACTTTCAACTTATTTTATTCTTCAACATAAATAATAGGCGAGCTAAACATGCATCGGGAATATATTTTCAGCTTCCTACACCATGGCAGAAGACGGAACAATATTTGGAAGTGAAGTCACCCCAAGATGGCTTAAAAGTTGGTATGACCATTTCATAACCTAAAAAAGCAAAAAGATGGAGAAATAAAAAAAATATTCCCTCCTTTCAGTTATGACTGGGATGAACTACACTCGTCAATCGGCAGTCGCGTAGTTGTCAGGTCAAGACAATACGTACAATATAGGGTGGTTGGGAGTGTGTGTAAAAACATATGGGTAAATAAATCAAGCTGTGAACCGACAACTTAACTTCTGCTAGTATAAAACGTAGCAAATGATGCCAGATTGAAAAGGAGCTTATTATTTGCTTTCAGCTCCACTTAATCTTGATTGAATCGAGTGTTGATCATAAGCTGAATGCCACTTGTTAAGGAAAGCTTGAAATAATGCAAGTACATGAAGCGTTCTGCTAAATATTGCAACCTTTGAATTTTTTGCAGGCGTACTTTGGTTCCGGAAAATCTTCAGCAGAACATTGTTTTGTAGGTACCTGCACACCTGCATGCCGGGGTGTGTGTGTTCTTCCTTCTGTCCGGTGTTTTTTGCGCCTTACACCATATGCTTCTAATCGCATTATAAGCCTTATCGTTCTCATTCTACTGCAAAACAGGCAGCAAGGACGTGAACAAAACGTAAGGGCGCAAACGAGCTGGTGTACATTGCACATGGTTGAAAAAACCCCGAGAGTGCGGGTAAACGACACAACACTAAAAAGTCTTTTAGAGACTTTTTAGTGCTGTGTCGTTTACCCGCTGTCTCGGGTTTTTTTCAACCATGAGCAAGGACGTCTATGATTTTAGTTAATTACCTTCAATCAATCAGATCCAGTAAAACTATGGCAAGTGGTTCATTCTATTTCTTTATTTGAGAGGTATGCCACAAATGTCTGGTATACCATACATCTTTTGAGGTCGGCCTCTACATACTTTGTTTAACTTCATAATACCTGAAAAAAGCTGCGATATAAATTTCGTTATTTCACCATACCGTTAAGTATGGTATATTTCACAACACTGGAATCTATGTTCAATCGTGATTATCTGAATTCTTGATTTATTATGTAATAATTGCACACTTTCAACGCGGACAATTAAAATAAATAATGTTTACCTTATTCCCTGTATTTTCGTTAAATAATATATGTCGCGAGTAAGTTTTGCTTACAAAATAGGGCTATATTTCGTAAAGCTGCTGGTGCTGGAAATGTTCAAAGAAATCGACGTTACTTCGAGCCGGTTTTTCGCGCACAGTTCATGTTGCTCAAGTTTTTTTTTTGCCTTTTTTTGCCTTTCGTGTATTAATTTTACAAATCTTTTTCCTCGTTTATGAATCTTGTTTTCGGCTCGTATTAACTCAAGTAACCTTCGATGACGTCATCACTCACATCGTACACTCTACCAACGCGTACGTGCATGTACTTTTACTTCCGTTTGAGAACACTAAACCTGTACTGCGAGCTACGCATACTTTAAAATTACAGCTACAGCCGTATACACCAACTCATGTTTACAAAAAAACCGGCGCACCCCTAGCGGAGACGAGCGTTGCCACACATACGCTATGGGGTGTGGGCAGAAAAGCGAGCAGTCCCCCATCAACAAACCGTTGGGATGCTGCGGTGTTGGCGCTGGTGTGAGCTCCTGTGCTCTTTTCTGTGTTGGAATTGTTGATCCTGAGTCTTCCTAGCAATGTCTAACTTTTCAGTGGCCTCGACGAAATGAACAAGGCTGGTGAAAGATCGAAACTTGTGAATTTGATGCACAGTGATCGATTCTGCGTGGACGCAGTAGTATAGAGCCTAATTCACATGATGAGATCTGCTTGCTATTTTCAGTTGCGACGTCACGCTGGCAGCAATATAACCGAGATCGAAAGCGTCGCCACTTGATATCGACAACTGAAAATTGCACGCAAAACCAAACCGAGTGATTCAGGCATAACAAGTCGGTATCGCCTTGTAGCTACTGTTTACACCGAGCTAACCTATTCGAGACACTTTCCAAGCTTATGTTTCCAGACGTTCACAATTCCTTCGTATCGCAATTTCTGTGTCGGCAGCGCAAAACATTGATGTGTTCTACAGGTCGCAGTCATCTGCACGAGCATACGACAGTTTGAACATGCGGACGATTGTTTGCACGTGAACACGCATTGAACGTGATCCTGGCAGTCCGAATATTGCTTGGCTATTCTCCCGAGTTTATGTTGGAATAGCACAAACAAACCTTATGACAAAATGTATTCATGAATCCTCAGCGCTTCGCGCATTCAATCCTGGTCCGACGGAGCCTCTTTCGATGGCACATGTTTACATTCTCGAAGGAATCGGGCAGGTAAGAAAGAGGTTCGAGCTGATCTTCACATCTTTTCCAGCCTTTGAGGTGCTGTCCCAGCCTACATAACTGTCCAGCGTTTTAACCAGGAGGCAGGTTTCTACTGTTTTCTGCCAAAACAACGTAGCAATGCCCGGCCCACAAGGCGACTTCCGTCGACATCCCACACCGGAAGTGCGACTGAAGCGCCACCACCGCGGCGTGACGTAACGACCTTGAGTATGTATATTAGGTTAGGTACAGCTGAGTTCAGGTTAAATAAACGCCTGGTTAAGTGTTGTCGAAGGAATTGTCACAGCTGTCATACAGCCCCGTGTAAGGTCATTTCATAAATACATATTCCCGAAACCATCCCTGATTCACAAATGCCAAATATCTTATTTCATGGCTTGTGTGCTTAATATACAAAGCGTTCATCTTGAGAAAGTATTTTTACACAAATCTGATGATGTTGGGATGGCGTCGTTCAGACACACGAGTTTATTGAAGTACTTTCAAAGGCTACCGTCAAAGAGAAGTGGGCTAACGACAACGAGGGATACTACCCAGATAGGGCTGTCACCCGAAGGTGATGTGCTGTGATGTTTCGGTGGAGCCGACGTATTACCATCCGTGACGTCCCCACCAGGATTTGTATCACTCTGACATCACGAGTTGCGATCCTGGTGGCCTATCATCAGTTGTGAAGACAAGTTTGATGGTGCATGCAAAAAGCACGGTGGGAGCTTGGAGCAATCGCATCCTCAAACCAACCCCGTCGAAGTTGACAGTTTAACAATGCACGTCGCTGGAGGCCGACTACAATTTCCCTTTTAATTTTGCACTTCTCGAGCGAGATACATACGACTATATATCACTAACTCATTGTCCCTAAATTATTTACATTTAAAGCTAAAATTACTTATTAATGTTAAAATCGATAGCTTTTCTTACAAGCGTTCTGAGCACGCTTCGTTGCCTCTGCATAGTGTAAACGACTTAACTTTCGCGAAAATCTAAGTTTCGCGAATTTCGCGAATCACCTACGATTCGCGAAAAATATGTCCTGGGAACAATTCAGGTAAAATATAAACATATTGGAATCTATGTTGAGATTCCACCGCGTCTCGAAAATTAGAACCAGCAAATTATTCCAAATCTTCAACTGTGACCTCAATCGCGAAATACTGAGCCCACGAAAAAAATAAGTCGTTTACATTATTTCAGTAGAAGCAAGATCACACCTGCCTGACACCTTTCGCTGATCTCGAAGTGAAGCGTCGTAATCTAAAATTTGCTACCATTGCAAGATTCAAAGGATTTTGATTTTGTCTCTGATTAGCGCGTTCTCAGTACGTTAGACCATTAGTAGGATATAACTTAAAAAGGTTCTTTCTCACATACCAGCTCAGTTTTATATTTATTTAAAAAAACGAACACTTCGATTACGCTAATTGATCCCCTATCTGTTCTTCATTAAACGTTATGAATAAAATTATTCTAAAATGTGATCATTTAAAAAAAAACAAAAAACACAGGTATTCTTTTTTTTTTCTTTTTTTTTTCGACAGCGTCATTTTACTGTGTACTTTTCAGAATGCAAGCATTTATCAAGAGCTGCAAGACGTACACGTATGGGTTCTATTGCAAAGCTGGCGAAAACATGTTCTTCGATGGAGCACAATGTTTTCGAGTTGCAGGCGAAGTCAAGAACCAGCTACAGTGCCACAAATTTGGCCAGAAAAATTGACTTCAGCAGCGCTGGCCTATTTGCATCCTTACCGGATGTTATATTTCTGGCGTTTACGTGCTTACGGTGTGTGATCGTGAATAAAAATAGGTTCGAATTATTAGGTTAAAAAGTCGGAACACATTATTAGTTGCCAATAAAAGTGTATATTTTAATATCATTATCAACGTTGTTAACTTATCGCAAAATCTATTCATTTGGTAACGCGCTTGACCAGGTTCTTCAACTTCATTTAATGCAGGGGAAAAACATATAGACAAGATTCGGAGACATTTTTCAAGGACACTTTTTTTTCTTCCACTATTAAGAACTTGCTCTTAAAATGTAACTCATACGAAACACACAAGCCGCCATTTCATGAACTTTCCGCTTTTAATCATCGAGGTAGCTCGCTCAAATATTGTATATTTATATTTTAATATTCCTTCTCAAACGAAGTCCGGCGCGTTCACACACTGCCGTTTGCTCACGACCGAATTCTTGCAATCTCCTTTCGGAGAAAGAACACACTGGCACGCTGACGCCATCTATGAGGTGGCCCTGAAACTGCATTTCGCCAGAGCGAAGTGTTTGCAGTATTCACGAGATCACATGTACCCGTCGTATTTATAAGAAGCGGTCGCTTACAGCATTCCAAAAAGTATTTTAAGCCAAAAAAAAATGCGCCAAGAGAATAGGAAATATACGGAAACAGCAAGGACTTCATGGCTGTCCGATAGATGACGCCAGTGCATTTCCTAATCTTAAGAGATTTAAAAAAAAAGAATAAACGGTAAAAATATTTACACGAACATGTCGTAATTATGAGAACTTAAAATAAAAAGATCAAAGACACGCAGTGTTGTACGGAACGGCGTTCTAAGGAACGGCGTTCCTGGAACGCGTTCCTTTTAGGAGGAACGAAGCAACGCCGCCGTTCCATTTTACATCGGTGGAACTGGAACGGGAACTCGTTACATATTTACTGGAACGGAAGGAGGAACGGCGTTCCTTTTTTTCGCCCACTGGGTAATTTTTATTTTATTTCTAATAGGGAGATTTTAAAAGTATAAAAACAATGTCTTTACGGAGAGCAGAAACTCGTTAACGTTTTGGTTACTTATATTAGGGTTTATTTTGAATTGTCCTCGCTTGGTAACAGTTGGGTACATGAGAGCTAGTGGACATTCATTCTTTTTTAGTGCCCGAGGCTGCAGTCCAAAAGCAAAACCTTTAGTCAAAGAAAAAGGCACAGAAAGAGAGACGCTTTAAACTCAGCTACTTTCTTTGCTTCCACGAATCCTCATACACGCAGAAATCTAAGGCCGACTACAGCCGCCACTGAACTTGCACAAAGAGACCCACAGTTATTATAAAAGAAGAGGTTACCAGACATCGAACGCACTCTTCTATCCCGAACATTGGTCACTTAAAAAATTCACAAATATTTACCGTTATTCTGTCTCCCCCTTGTCTCCCACCTTGAAACTGAAGAACTAATCCAACCTTCACCAAGGACTTGTAGTTTTCAAGACTTACCTTCGAAAAGCTCTACCCTCTTCTTCACTTGCTCATCTTACAGACAGCAACATCGAGAAGCAACTGTTGTTAATCTTTGGGGGGATCGGTGGCCGAGTGGGCTAGCGCACACCAGCTCGGAGCACGTGGAGCGAAAGCTCGCGCTGCAGAACCCAGGGATCCTGGGTTCAATCCCCACCCCTGCCCGTTTCGATCTGGATGAGCATCGTACCGGCGTGCGGTCGTGTATCACTACTGCGTGGTGCACGTTAAAGACCCCAGGCTAGCGGTTGTACCGCACTGGCTAAATTGCTTATCTACAGTGGGTAACAATGTCGCCATCTTCTGGCAGACTAAACTCCTGCAGTATAAACAACTAACGACTAATTTATTTTGTTTGTTTGTTGTTTCAAGCATCGGACTTTGTTAGATTGAAACGCGCGAGGTTGTTCTAAAACGCTCGTGCAATGCAAGAGTACATTTGGCTTGTCTGCATAGCCCACCACAAATATGAATAGGGTTAAAAGATGAGATTTTTAATGGTGAATATATCATGAAATATATCTCTGCTTCCACTTGTTTTCTTCTCCAGGTGCCCTTCCATCACGGCATCCAAATTCTTATGTTGGCATCTGATGGGACAAATAAAAAAATATAAAACTTGGCTCGATCCAACTCAATATGGTAATCAGCAAGATACTAATGTAACGTATATGTAACGATACGTTCCGTTTCTTTAACTGTAACGGGAACGAGTTCCTTTTTCACAGATGGAACTTGTAACTGGAACGCGTTCCAATTATCGGAAGGAACGAGGAACGAGCTTTCGTTCCTTTTTTGAGGAACGTGTACAACACTGAAGACACGGACGACCTTCATGGGCAACCACACTCTTTTGACAATCGAAAGTGTGTGGGTTTCCATGCACTTCCTCCGTGTTTTTATTCTTTCTATTTTAAGTATTCGTTGTTTTTTTTTTTCATTGGCGAATAAGATATTTCAAGTTTTTCTTTATTTACTTAAACGTTTATAGTGTTACAATTGTTCGGTGTTCTTTTGAGAAGTTTTCATTCCCAAGGGCCCCACAAGCCGTCGTTGTATTCTGGAAATCCCATGAGATCTAGAGGTTGATTTCCGGGCTGCACCATACTCTTGTAGTACTCCTCAATCTTCTCGGTGAGCTCCATAGGTTCCTACGAAGAATAAAACCACATCGTTTTATATTCAAAACATGTGTTTTGAAAGAATATTGTCTGTTTCGAGTCATGACAACACCATTTCAATGCGTATTATTTTGGCATGTCACGTAGAGTGACACACAAATTTCTGTCGCATTTCTCGCTCATAAAAACATTCCTAATATTTTAAGATTCTGCGTTTTCGGAGATTTTTTTTTTCTTCTCGAAAATGGGGGTATTTTTTTTTCGGGCTCTATATTTTTTGTACAGATTCTGTATTTTTTGTGTAAATTGGTTGTGACTTAAACCAATTTACACAAAAAACACCGAATCTGTAGGAGAAAACTAAACCCTGAAAAAAATGCCCCCGATTCTGAGAAAAAAAAATCTGAAAACGCAGAACCTTTTATATTTGAGAGTATCAGGTAAGGTCGTACATTGTTGGGAGAGTGCCGCGTGAAAGATAATTTACGACTCTCCGATAATTACATATGCGCTGCCAAAATTACATAACCAATGAGGTAATAGTGAGTTGGATTCAGTTAAAATATCCAAACTTAAAGAACAATTTAGTAAATGTTGCTGGGTAATTTGTAGTTGTTTTTTATATGTCCTTCAATATTACTTCACAACTACTTTGTTATTATTTGCTTGGAAGATATGTACTGAACTCCTTTGTTTTGATGCCTACTGTTTTTACGGCTTTGCTGTTAAGCCTGTGTAGGATGTCGAGGGCCTTGTGAAGCTGTAGTTTTACAAATATTTCCTCCAGTTCCTCCTTCGGTGTTGTTGGAAATAGAGTAATTACTATTATACAAAGTTTTATCAGTAAAATCATGACATTTGAAAAATCTGTTTTTCGGAGCCCCTCTTATACTGTTATTTTATATAGTACTTGAGAATGAGGCAAATACTTTATAGTCGATTTCAGCTCAACCAAGAAAGCTTTGCGTCACCTCGTGGAAGTAGGAGAAGGCGGCGTGAATTAAAAAAAGGATACATTGGCGAATCGATTATTTTAATTATGGTGGCAATATATCAGTGAGATGACAATTTCGGAAGTCAATTATCATGGCAAGTTGAAGTTTACTGAAATTGGCTCTTATTAGGCACGACGCATATCTAGATTTGTAACAATAGGTAAAAGAACGAATTTGTAACAAATATATCAAGTTTCTAGGTTAGAACATTTCCTTGAAAAACTGCTTCTTCACAATTTAATTGTTTTACACCGCATATTGTCCACTTTTTATACTTTCTTATTTCAAGACTACACCATTCCTGTGTTGCATTAATGCCTCGCGTTGGCCAGGGCTGATGCGCGAAAAACACAAACATGCAATTTTAAGCTTAAAGAAACACTGACACCTTCCAAAATATTTTTTTTAATTTGTTTGCCAGGCGCTGTATTATGGTGTCGGAATACTACCCAATTAATATTTTGCTACAGAGTCACGTATTTTTTTAATAAAGTCCAAAAACGCAACTGCTCAAAACTAAAACTGAAACCCACGCACGACACGAAGATGTGGAGAGGAGAAAGTGAATGGCGGAAACCGTGCGATTTTTTTTTCTTCCGGGCGCAGCAGACGAAATGCGTTCGGGATCCGTTCGCCGTGCGATTCCCGCAGCTATGTTTGTTCCGCTCGCTGTTCTGTACTTCAAGATCAACAGGAGTTGTTTTGTACATTTAAGTGTTGGCAATTAGTAGTGAGTGCCCGTGGGGAATTCCTGTGATCGGCTCCGAAAAGAATACTCCCAAGATGTTGCGTGAAGAGCTGCCTCACATCTGAAAGTGGCATTGTGCGGCAGACGTGTCAAAAATCGAATTCCATATACCATTTAGTTCAGCGACGTATCGTCCACAACTACTTTTTTCAGTGATAATTGTAAAAAAAAAATGCAATCGCAAATTGACTGAAAAAAAAAAAAGATGGTACGCCCACATACGGATCGAACCCGTGCCCGCTGCGTATGAAGCGGACGTCTTTCCGCTGAGCTACTGAAGAAGCTCCTTCGTTCGTAGTAATGTATCCGGTCAGCGCCTCCCTCAAGCGCTGATCCGGTCGACTGTATGTCGGAAAGTTTGCTGGCGATTTCCCCCAGCACATTGCACTCCCGGCTTGAAGTCGGGCAGCACCAACGCATTGGCCACATTCGCACCAAGCAAAAAAACCGTATGCGTGCGTATTCAACTCGATGTACGCACTTCGTGCTTGACGTTTGAGCGAGCGATGTCTTCAGCCACGAGAAGGGACGACGGCTCGGCGACGTCTTCGGTGCAATCGGCCTGCGGGTCGGGCGTGCCACGCGTGGACAACAATCAATTCTTTGATCGGTCCAAAGTTTCTCTTTCGAAGGAGGACGGAATTCGCCGGTACCGTGACCGACAGTTCTAAAGTAGAGGTCCAACACCCGTCGTCCGCTGCCACCCGCGAGTCCCACGATACGCGAAACGACGCCACGTTGAGAATTAATGCAGTGAACAGCACAGAATGCTTCCGGTTGTCTGTGCCACCTTTTTCTTTCTTCAGTCAATGTATTTGCAGCTTTTTAGAAGCCACAAAAAATTGGTTTCGATTTTTTCTCATTTTAGTAATGAGGCGTAGCCCTCAATGACCCACGACTTTGATTAAATTTGGTGGTCGCGTCGAAACCTTAGGAAACGGCCCGTGAACACGGAAAACAGAGTGGAGTGCGACCCATCAACCGGCCAGTTCTCAATCGGCGGTTTTCGGGCGGAAAGAAACCGAATTTCAAGGCACAGATTCTGTTCTGAGTAGTTGGGCTCTCATTTGTCACGTACAACTAGAAACCTCGGCGAGCATAAATACCCTGACAGTGTACCTTTGAAGCTAAAGTGCGTGAACAGAAACTATGATTAATTTGCTGTTACAAAGCAGACCATACACAACGATAGTGAAATCTTATATCAACGCTCTTTTAACTACTTATATTTCGGCGATTTTTTTAAAATCTTTAACCACCTTCAAGTGGAAAGAATTTCATCATTCAAACCCCACCACCGCTTACCCATTTCTCACTGACCTAAATAGTTTGTGCCATTAAGATGTATAATTATAAGATCACCTAATTACGCTGAATATGCAGTACATTTTTGTGGTGTGTAACGGTCGGTTATATCTGGAAAGTGACCAGGATGGTAGAATTACTCGTTGCTGAAAGCGTAAAAAGGGACAGACAAGACGACACATTTTTTATACTGTCCTGCATTTTTTATTTCCTGTGTTCGGTGATATGCTACAATTTTGTATTTATTTATTTATTTATTTACCCTCAAGGCCTGAGGCATTATAGAGGGGAGTGGATTACATTTCATAAGATAGAACAACATTGTTCAGTTATTAGTATAGACAAATAAGAGGCTCCCTAATCATACAATCATAGCTAAGGCGTTCTTGAAAAGATTGTGGTCTTCGATGGCTGCCGTAGGTGCGGGAAGGCGATTCCACTCATCCACTCATCCTTCCACTCATGCTTCTATAGTTTAATTTGAAGTGAACTAGAATATTTTATGTGCATAATTTTTCACAACAATTTAAATTATGATGTGCGTATTCATCTGTTTCCAAATTCGGTGCAGTGCCCTCGCTTGCAACGGCAGAATTTCAATTCGCGAGACGGGTATACATTTTTAGTTTGCGCACTCACCGTCACGTTGGAAGCCGCCAAGTTGTTCAGCTCGCAGGGATCATGTTCAAGGTCGAAAGTAGTACGGAGGGCTGGCAGCTACGAAGTTGTCCAGGGGGCATACTGGTCGCACCTCACGATGGGTTTCATTGCGCCAGTTAGGCCTAACTGTGAGCTGAGGTACGTTGTAGAAATCTTTCAGCACTTCTCCGGTTCGAGAAGATAGCATCATTTGGTCTAGACCATCCGCAGGACGAGAGCCTCCAGGGGCCTTCGTGCGTTGGTCGTACATTCCTTCGTTGTACGATCCCAGAACTACCTTACGCCGCCCGACAATCAGCGCCGAGGTGTTGTCCGTTGGATCAATATTAATGAGGACCTCTTGCCGAGGGGATTCCAGGTCTTGGGATAGGGCCTCCCACATGTCCTTGCCGTCGATGTTGCCAAGCGTTGACACATTTCCTCCTGGAAGGCGTCGAACAATAAATCAAGATCTACAGACAACTCTGATTGCGTAGCAATCGGGTCGTCTGATGTTGATAATATTTTTGGTCTGTCTCTTGGTTTCACTATGAAAAGGATGGCCACCTTGAAGTTAACTGAAGGGCACCTGTGTTAGCTTCTTAGCAACAAACGCCTATTACATGCCATCTATTATTTATTTTAACCAAATATTTTGCAACTATCTTATCCCACTAAACTAATCGCAGTCAGGCTGCCAGAGGCTCCAGAGGCTCCTTTGTTGTGAATATTTGTGATCCACTATGACCCGAATCTTAAAAAATGTCCTGGTATCTATAAGAAAGAGAAACAAGATAAAAAGTGTGGTTCCGAAAAAAGAAAACTGGGAGTTGTGTTCCCGGTCAACACAAGATAAGGTTGCAGGCAAAGATATTTTGCCCGTGGGGCTTGGTCTTTTTTTTAACAAGGACACTTCACACCGGGGTTTTTCGGTCTGCCTCGATTTAATGTGTAGTATTTTACGTGCAGAAGCAAAGAGAGGGATCTACAACTTCCAGCGGACGATAGGATTAATTTGGGCCACCTGAGTATCCTTCAATGTGCAGTCGAAATCTCGGTTACAGGGTGCCTTTCCCGGAGGACGAGTGTGTTAGGGCACCACCGCTCGGAGCGCGTGGAGCGAAAGCTCGCACTGCACAAGACAGGGATCCTGAATTCAATCTATACCCCTGCCCGTTTTGATCTGGATGATCACCGTAAAGGCGTGCGGTTGTGCATTACTACTCCGTGGTACACGTTAAAGAACCCAGGCTAGCGGCTGTAGTGCACAACTAAACTTCTCATCTACACTACGTAACAATGTCGCCATACACTGTTAGTGAAGTCCGTGTACTTAGTGAATATTTGGGGTGAAAATACGCTATTTACACAAATTACCATAAATTTACACGTATGAGTAATGGGTAATTTGTTCAAAAATCATGCGAGGTTGTAAAAACGTGTTTTGCTTCGGTTATACACGCATAGCCGTGTAGCCGACCTCGAAAACACGCATCAGCCCGGCGACGACCGCAGCATTGCCGGCTATCGAAGAATCGGAATGCTTGGGGACACACCTAGAAAGGTCCGTGAAGACAAATGCCGCGGAAAGAAACATGTCTCAGGGACAGATAGGCACCAAATGCAATTACGGTATTTTCGCGGGACGGGGCAAACCCCGCGCTATCGGCGCTTACCGTGCCTCGCTGCCATTTTTTTTCTGGTCGATGGCAATGCGGCTTCCTTTTGTCGCCGAGGTTTGTATTTATTTTAGGGTCTTGATAACAGTTTCTTACACACCAAATAAAGCTATGGGTATGATTACTGTTCTAAATAGTTCAAATAGATATAAAAAGCGTGCCCTCTATCTGACAAAACGTGACATTGCAGTTGGTTCTCGTTTTGGCTTCCAACCCTTCAACTGCAAGCGAAGGTGCCGCTGCTCCCATGCAACCTCCTCAGAATTTACGGCGCTCCGTGGTGGCCAGTGTTGCTGCATCTGTAGGTCATCTTTAAGCTGGAGGCTGACAGAAAAAATCTGGCCACGGCGCAACGCCGATGTACGCTGGAAGCGAGAGCCGGTTTGCTTTCGTTGGTCTTGTTTGGTCGGAAAAACTCTCGCAGCAACGCACGTTTAACATGGCGCCGGTATTGTTTTGGTTTGACGGGAATGTGGGAAGCTCCTCGATTTGCGAGCAAATGTAGCGAATACGTGACCGGAGAAGTGCCCCGTGATGTTCCTGGAGACGGAAAGTATCAGTCGTTATCGTCGTGTGCTTGGAAAGCGAAGGAGTCACAGGTCCACGAGTGCGCAACTACAGAGCAAAGGTTCACGACAGCGCTGCGTTGACTTCGGCGATCCGTTCTGTTTGTTGCAACACGGCGATGTGAAAAAGAGCTGAAACGTTCGTGGTGTATGGTGCGGTGCTTGGGTAGAAACCCACACTAACACGGAGCGTCAAATTGGTTGTTTCGGATTATTTCGTCAGCTGGTCCGGTCCAGCTGGTCCGGGAGGGCGCAGCGAGTGTTTTTAAAAGTAAATCTTCCTTAGTTCCGTTTCAAAATGTGGAATTATCCCGACGGATAGCATGAGTAAAAAAGCTGCGGGTGTTTTTCACAAAATTACGTCGTTTTAATTGGAACAATGAACTCCGGATTGTTGTCCTAAATCTGCCGTTTTTATGCTCCGTGTTGGACTGCGTTTGCACAGGGACGTGTTTGCACAGCGACGCACACCGCTCGAGTAGATGATTCGGTCCTGCAAACGACCGGTTATGCAGAATTTCAGGGAAACTTAAGTCACCACCGATATTTTTCTGTAAATCTCGTGTGAGTTTGCCAGCACATCAGGCGGTGTGAATAAATTAGGGCAAGATTTCCTACCTGCCCACAGATGCACGAACTGAGACCATTTTTACGTAGTGAACATAGTGCTTTTTTATTTTGGAAAGTATTTGGGAAGAGGCGTTGGTACATTTATTATGGTACAATCATTGAGGTTGAGAAGTCGGAGAGACCGGCAAGCTTTCCAACTTTGTCTCTTTTTCTCTCTGGCGCTGTCCCCTAGTTTCTCAAAGTTTGCAGTTTCAGTAGGCATACCTACTAGCTAGGTACGAACTGCTCCAGAGCAGGTAAAAGGCAGGGAAAGTCAGGACGGTGAGCTTTTCGCAAGGTGCGAGGTATGCGGAATTCGCAAGCGATTTCGCAGCGCCCGTCGTTCGCGTCTCTCCATGCAAAACGAATAAGATAGAAAGGCGCAATCACAAGCCAAGATTTACGATAACAGTGCGTTTGCTTCGGTGGTCGTGTAGTTGTATTTTACACTGCTTTCTGCAACACCGTGTCATGACGAAGAGCTGGAACGGTCACGGTTTGTGCTAGCCCTACCTGTTGACAGAAACCTGCATCGCCCGCATCGGTACCGAGTGCACTTGGGCTGTGGATGCTCAAGCCTTTCATCCGCGGTTTGTCGCCAGCTGCTCCTGCTGCTCAACGGTGAGGAAGCGGCGAGTGATCTTTGAAGTAAATGTAAACTTGTTCATCCAGTTATCCGGAGTCAAAGTACGGAAGATGTCCAACGTGTACAGAGGGCGGCAACTACAAGCGTTTTGCCTTGCTTTCATAACCGAAACCAGAGCAACAAGATAACTTCCTTGCGTACTCCGAAATGACGGAAGCAATATGTTTCAACAGGTCGAGTACGTCACCGGGCATGCTAGGCGAGACGGTGCGCACCTGTTTAAACGCTTGCAGTATCCACGAGTGCACAAGGAAAGCGACGTCAACAGAGAAGGAGCTCGCGATTCAGCATAATGCAGTGTTACGGGCCCGATGAATACTTCAAAGTTTTGGGTGGTGGCGGTGTAAAAAAAAGACGCATCAGCGCCACACAAGTGATCACGAATAACACCGGTCACAAACTCCCGAGCTCTACCGCTCCACTCAACACCGACACGACATGCGACAACAAACTGCATCAAAACGTCCCAAAAGTGAAGGCGTCTGCTCCCGCACTGCAACCAGCGGAAGTGAAGTGTTGGGCGGATGTCCTTCACAAGAATATATAAAAAATGCTTTGCACAAGGATCACTTCCATGTTATTATTAATTTCATGAATGATAGAATCCCAATAATTTGTGTTCTTTCTTATCTGATTCAAGCTAGTCGGACTGCTCATAACACTGGTCTAGCATGAAAATAACAAAAATGTGAATTCTTCACGGCCGGTTTAAGATTTACTGTTAATACATCGTTATTTTTCGCAACGGACTCACATTATAGATTTTGCCTCAATACTTTTGAAGTGCAAACAGTTCTTACATGCGGCTGTCCATTGCGCCGTGTTTTGTGCCTTCTTCTATAAATCTGCAACGGTCAGCGACCAAAGGGCTCACCCGCACATGTCAAGCTTATATACGCCGCGAGGAGAAATAACTTGAGTAGGAAGTGTCGGGTGTCGTGTGTGATGTGTTTGTGCATATGTCAGTGTTGTGTGGTACGTACTATTCATGTTGTCCGTGATGTATGTGGGTTGGTATCTACTCGTGATCGTTCGCAGCGTCTTAGCAGACTCTTTTTTTTGTAGGCTGCTAGAAATCTCAGCTAGGGGCGTAAGTTACCACAATATTCCAAATAGTGAGTTATTTATTCATGTAAGTTCGGCATTCGTTTTTTTTTTTTGTCTAGCGGCTCCGTCGTTGGTACTGACGCCGCCGACCGCCGGCGACGCACGTACGTACCTTTGCACGTTTACCTTTGCACGCTGGGAGACTGTTTCATGGTAATAAAACCCGAGACTCAGGAACACAGAAGGGGACGTTATGTAGTGTCGTCCCCTTGGGACGTTGTGTATGTTCGTCCACTGAGACGCTGTATTGTATTCGTCCCCTTCTGTGTTCCTGAGTCTCGGGTTTTATTACCATGAATCATCACCAGCTCGCATGTTTTTTAAGTATTACTGGCAGGGAGACTGTTTACTGTGTATAAAAGACATCGAACGAGAACAGACGCGTCCTGTGTGCTCTCGATTCGGCGGAAAGGAGCGCGGCTCGCTGGGCTCGTCTCTCGCCTGCTCTCGGTTGCTGGCCGCCATGTTTCATAAGTAACACGCTGAACCGTATGTTGCGGAAGGCAGACACGGTGCATCGTGTTGAGTTTACACGGCACCTCATGTGTAGACGAATAACACATATGGCTGCGTGTAAAACGAACACGTTTCGACGTGTCCTCTATGGGACAACGGTTTACACGTCTGAGCGTGTTATTTTTGCTAACAGTGTACTCTAGCAAGCTAAACTC